>JAUTBQ010167588.1:0-12047 GCA_032361185.1 Lepetodrilus ovalis | reverse complement strand
TCTTCGCCTGTAGCGATGAGATGGAAGACCTGAGTTTTATAGATGCACTGCAGCGGATATTGAGCCTTGCTATAGCAGAAATCAGATCAGCAGGTGTTGTTGCTGAAGACATAGCGCTTTCTCTTGTTGATTCAATCATGAGCGTTGCAGTTGATATGATACAAACAGGACAAAGGTTATTGCACAATAATTCTGCTGTTACAGTGCATTAAGTCAAGTCCGAAACTTGAGTAATAAAAAATGAAATTATCTAACATCCTAAACACGTTACATGCCACCCCAAATCGTAAGAAGATCTCTAACAACGTCTTCTTTGCAATTCTTGGACAAATAGTCAATGTTTTAAGCGGATTATTTGTTGGGGTATTTGTAGCACGCTACCTGGGTCCAGAACAATATGGATTAATGAATTACATAATCAGTTATGTTACTATCTTCTCAATCTTGGCTAATTTTGGTTTGGATAGTATTGTTATTCGTGAACTTGCAAAAAACGAAATCTCAAAAGAAGTTTTGTTAGGTTCTGCATTTAGAATCAGAATAGTATTTGCAAGCCTCACTATTATCTTGATTGCTATTACATTAATCAGTTTTGAATCCAATTTTTCCACTATTACGATGGTAATGGTTTATTCTTCGTCACTAATCTTAGGATCATTCAATGTAATTCGTAATTACTTCACTTCCATTGTTTTAAATAAATATATAATAATAGTTGATATTTTAAAAAAACTCATTATAGCAGGACTAAAACTTTTTTTAGTTATTAACCAATGCCCTCTATTGTGGTTTATAGTTGTCATTACCGTCGAATTTATAATAATGGCATTTGGAATGACATATGTTTATCAGAAAAAAATAGCTAGCATTTGGAAATGGCAATTCAATCGAAAAGTTGCCACAATGCTTATCAGAGATTCTTATCCTTTAGTGTTATCTGGAGCAGCGGTTATTATTTATCAGAAAATTGATCAAATAATGATTAGGAATATGCTTGATAATACGGCTCTAGGGCATTTTGCAGTTGCTTCTAGATTTACTGAATTTGTCGTTTTTGTACCAATAATAATTGTACAAACAATTATGCCACTGTTGGTACAAACTCGTCAGAAAAACATTTCGGAATATGAAATTCAACGACAAAAATTATTAGATGCAACAATGTGGCTCTCAGTTATAATGTCATTATTTGTTTCTGTTGGGGCTAATTTTATAATTACTATATTATATGGCGTACAGTATGCTGCCGCGATACCTGTGCTGCAGATCATGGTATGGAAGGCCGTATTCGCAGGCATGTTTATAAGCTCTGGTCAAATCATAATTATTGAAAACTTGCAAAAGTATGCAGTTTTAAGAAATTTGTTTGGATGTGTAGTTAGCATAGTATTAAATTTACTACTAATACCACACTACGGTATAGTCGGGGCTGCTGTTGCTACTATCATTACATTGGCATTTTCGGGATATATTTCTCATTTATTCATACCGTCATACAGATATATGTTCAGGATTCAAACAATGGCAATACTTACCGGTTGGAAAAGAATTATCAAATTCAATTTAAGATGAGAGTTAAACATGAAAAAATCAATCCTGATATTTGGCGCCTTTGACCGATTTAATTACGGAGATCTATTATTTCCTTTAATCATTGTTGAAAAATTGAAGGAAGTTGCCTCAGGAACAGAATATAATTTCAGGTTTTATGGTATTGTAAAAAGTGACTTGTCAGATTTTGGCGGTGTCCCAACCAGGGACATTGAAGAATTCAACAAAGATTGTAATAGCATAGACAATGCCGTTGTCATTATTGCAGGAGGTGAGGTACTGAATGCAAAGTGGTCAGTTTTATTGTCTTATTTAGTCAAAAGACTTACAAAACCGTTGTTTATTTATAAAAAAATATTCAGGGGTAAATTTACAAATATTCTAGATACTCTAATTCAGTGGTATTATAAAAGTCCCTCGAAAATGCCATTTATTATTCTAAAAAATGATTTTAAACACATTGATAAAATCATATATAATGCCGTCGGTGGGCCCAGAGAAAAAGAGCAACTCCTTAATAAAATCCATTTATATGAAAAATTAATAGAGTCTGACTACATTGCAGTTAGAGACAGATCTCTTTATGATTTATTCAAAAAAATCTCTTCTGAAATAAAATTAACACCGGATTCCGCAGTATTAATGTCCAGAATATTCCCAAAGAAATATTTAACAAACAAAATCAATATTAATAAAAAAGATTTTCAGAATAATTACTTATTTTTTCAAATAAATATCAGTTCAGGCTTCAAAAACATTACTCAAATATCAGAACAACTAACATCAATACATCGCAGACATCATCTCGAAATAGTTTTATGTCCAATAGGTACGGCTTTAGGGCATGAAGACCACGTGCCGCTACAATCAATCCATGAATCGCTTAAGTTTCCAAACATTTTGATTGAGACTCCTTCTATTTGGGATATAATGTATTTGATATCCAACTCGAACCTATATATAGGTACAAGCTTGCACGGAACTATAACTGCAATGAGTTTTGAAAAACCATACATTGGAATAGGCGGAATAAACTTTAAGTTGGATGCCTATCTGAATTCATGGGGAGTTGATGGCTTGAACGGATGTGTTTCAATACATAATATTGCTGAGCGAGCAAATATTGCCTTGTCCGTTTCAACCAAAGATCTTACTGAGAACATACGGAAACAGATAGAATTATCTGATAACTCTTTTATAGATATTCACCAAGCGATCATTCGATAATCAAATAAAAATTAATTATGTTTACTTTTCTCTATTGCTTCTCCTTTCTCCAACAAGCACATTTGTAACGACAAAAATGACTTTTTTCGCTCTATTATCACCCTAAATATTAATCAATCAAATACCATAGAAATGGCTCAAAAAAAACCTCTTATAAGTGTCGCTATACCTGCATACAAAGCGACCTTCCTCTCAGAAGCAATCCAAAGTGTTCTCAATCAAAGCTATACCCATTTTGAACTCATTATAGTTAACGACGCCTCACCTGATGACGTTCTCAGTATAGTAGAAACATTCAGCGATAAAAGAATAAAATACTTTGAAAATAAAAAAAATCTAGGCAGCAAGGATCCTACCAAAAACTGGAATAAATGTCTTGAATACGTTCAAGGTGAACTCTTTGTTCTTTTTGCAGACGATGATGTTTACCACAGGGATTTTCTGCAGGAGCTTTACCAACTGAGTATGAAATATCCACAAATCAATCTTTTTCACAGCAGGGTCGAACAAATAGATGAAAAAGGAAACACTTTACAATTTAGTCCGATATGCCCTGAAACTGAGCATCACCTTGATTTTATCTATCATCGAATCAAAGGATATCGATTGCAGTTTGCTGCTGATTTTATGTGTCGCAGCGAGGCATTACGAGAAATTGGCGGCTTCTTTTCCATGCCGCTTGCCTGGTGTGCGGACGATATAACATGGTTCCAATTAGCAAAATCTCATGGTGTTGCCTATACTGCCACGCCTCTTTGTAAATTTCGAATATCTGCAGAACATATATCATCATCAGGGGGATTGAATAAGAAGTTACTTGCAATTAAACGGTATGTAACCTGGCTCAAAAAGTCTCTAGAATCATACAACACTCCTTCTAATTACGAGAACGTACTACTAAAAATGATACGAACTGAATTGCCAGCAATGCACAAACGACAGGAGCAGCATGAAATCATATATAATTTACAAATTTCCAAAACCATATCTGCAATCTGGTCACTTTTACTAATGAAAAGTGTACATCACTCAAAATGGCAGCCATTTGTCAAGTTCATAGTACGGAAATAGTTAGAACTATTGAAACATCCCCAGGATGATCCTATAATACAAATTCATTATTCAACAATTATCTCAACCATGACAAACATTAAAGAACGCTATCTAATTATAGGTTTTCCAAGAAGCGGAACCACTGTTGTTCATCTTAAACTGATGCATCATCCAAACATAAGCGCAATGAACGACGAACTCAAAGTTTTTCCATTTTTCTCACACGGAATAAGCTCGTTCACATTTGGCAATGATACTGAATCCGAAAAAAAAAATGGTCATATCGCTTTATTTGATGCAATGACAACCATAGAAAAAGATGACAACACTCGGATCATTGGGGCTAAAACCTGTCCTAATTGCCCAGCACAAGCACATGCTATCAAAAATGCATTACGCAGTGACAGCCTAAAGAATATTAAAATAATTTATACTAAAAGAAATGATCTGGTGGCACAATTCGCCTCTCTTTTGAGAGCCAAGAAAATCGGTCAATATCATTCATGGATAAAAAAGGAGCAGCCCAAAAAAATTAAAATCAAAATCAACCGAGTGCTCTTTGCAAGATACCTTTTGAACTGTTTTGAAACACATGAGATATTAGACACCCTTCAAAAAACTCATAGCGTTATTGAATTCCATTATGAGTCTCTGCTACAGTCACAGGAGAAACCTTTCGAAGAAGTATTTTCATTCTTTGACCTCACTGATTCCTACATCGGCAGTGGCTCAAAGAAGGTAGCTCCCCCTGCAAAAGAGTACGTCTCAAACTACGATCAAATGGTCTTGTTTACCGATAAACTAAAATCATGCTATGACAATAACTCGGTTCCGCTAATGTACACTCTAATTAAAAAGATTGGTAACTACATATCAAAACAATCTTAGCTTACTCTTTAGGGGAGATATTCACACTACCCCCATAGAAAAAGACATGAAATAATACCTTTTTCCGGTCACACAATTTTACAATGAGAACCACAAAATGAACAGCAACACCTTAACACCAATCATATTATTTATTGTTGGAAGTGCAAGAAGTGGCTCAACAATATTAGATCTGACAATAGGATCAAACGCATCTTGCTTTTCAGTCGGAGAAGTCTATCAATTGAATGATGAGATTAATAATAAAAGGTGGTGCACTTGTGGAAAAAAATATTACGCTTGCCCATTCTGGAGAAAAGTTGGACTCGGCCTATCCAATTCAGAACATAACTTCTTTGAAAAATGTTCACTATCTCTAAAGTTCCCTATAAACAAAAATGAAAGTATTACAGGAAAGATCCGGGGACTACTAGGCATCTTTGGAATCGGGAAGGAATACAAAAATATGATATCACACCACAAGTTATTGTATTCCCAAATACAAAACAATACCGCTGAAAGGATTATTGTTGATTCTGGAAAAGATATTAAGCGAGCAATAACACTTTATAATAACCTTGGGTACAAGTGCAAAATTATCCACTTAGTGCGCGATTTACGGGGAGTTACGCACTCAGCAAAGAAAACAACACTTGCGATGTGCCTACCTCCTGATTATTGTAAAAAAGAATATCCTACAAAAAAAGTACGCAGCGTTGAAGAAAGCACTCAAATATGGAAGAGTCAAAATAATTTAATTAATAAAATACTTCGTATTTTTGTAAAAAAGGATAACCACATGCTAGTTCGTTATGAAGACCTTACCCAATCTCCCGAAGCCACAATACGAGATATCTGTAAATGGCTATACATCGATTACAGCTCATCAATGATACATTTTGGAAATGCAACACACCATAATGTTTCGGGAAATCCTTCTCGTTTCAACTCGGTTTCAATAAAAAAACTGCCTGAAAAATGGAAGACAGAGCTTTCAGACTATGAAAAAAACTACTGTATTACAAATGCGCACAAACTTTTACAACATTTCAGATACATATGAAGTACTATTAACCACTACTACCTTTGTTTGATTTCACCAACAAACTCACCATAAACTACGGATTCCGATATCGTGACTTGCCCCGAAATTTGGATCCCTCTAATTATCGAAGGCAATGAATAAAAACCATACAAAGAGTACCTATATGAAGATACTCTATTTTACCAGACCTTGTTACATCGATTTGGGTTACTCTTACGCTTGCGAACTGTCTAAGAAAGCAGAATTACATCTTGTTATTGAAATAGCCCCCGAAAGCAGACAAAGTTCAATTTTCGATGTGAGTGATGAAAAGCTTCAATCGGGTGTGATTGATGGCACACCTTTTTTTAAACAGAAATTTCCAAAAATTTTCGATACTTACCTGAACAAATGTGCAAGTATTACATTGGTCGTACATAATTGTCCCAAAAGCATCCACCCTGCAACATGGAAAACTAATTATAAGGCAATGGCTTTCTGCCTCACGATAAATCCAGATATCATCCATTTTGATCAAATTTCTCTTAGAACCATTGCAGGAATATGGAAACTCAGGAAAATCCCCATTGTCTGCTCCATTCATGACCCGGTCCGCCATAGTGGTGAAAAAAGTTGGCGGGCAGAACTGGCTCGTAAAATTTCATTCCCATTTGTAGATCGCTTTCTGCTACACAGTGCTGCTATGAAAAAAGTTTTTCTTGCTAATTATCCGAATATTAGTCATTCAAAAGCCGTTCATAATTATTTAGCACCTTATGACATATTTTGCCAATGGATCAAAGACTCCGTGCAGGATAACGGAAAAACCGTGTTGTTTTTTGGACGATTGTCACCCTACAAAGGTGCTGAAGTGCTAATTCAAGCAGCACCTCTTATAGCGAAGCAAATACAGAATGTTCGTATTATCATTGCTGGTCGCCCTGTTACCGGCTATAATTTGCCAGAACTCCCGCCTCTTCAAAATGGCGGGAAGTTTGAGTTACTTAATACCTACATTGACAATAACCTTCTTGCAAGGCTGTTTCAAAAAACAACCATCGTCGCCTGCCCTTATATAGATGCAACACAGAGCGGAGTAGTGTTAACCGCATATGCATTTGGAAAACCCGTTGTCATAACCAACACTGGTGGTTTGCCTGAGTATATATGGGAGAACAAGACCGGTTTCTTAATTCCCCCTGGAGACCATCTGGCACTTTCCAAATCAATCTGTTCAATACTTGACCAGCCAAAAACACAGCAAAAAATGAAATCAAATATTGAAGAAATGAAGAGATTTACCAACAACTGGGTAATTACTACCGACAAAGCGCTAACATTGTATTCTGATCTACTCGAAGAAAAGAACCATGGGAGTGGAAAATGACGCATGGCGTACTAATCCTCATTGGTTGTATCGTTATAATACTAACAAGAAAACTCTATTATAGTAATTTTGAATTTTTTCTCTGCCTACTGATACCAATCAACTTTGATTTTTTTCATCTTGCCCCTAGTATTGGTGGTTTTCACCTGTACAAAGAAAGCCTCATTGTGGTCATCTTATTCTACTTGTTTGAAGAATATATAGTTAGGCCACAAGTTCTTTCAGGAAGAAAATCACTACTATCCATATCCTCAGGGATATATAGCAAATTGTATGTTGCTTATCTTTTCTTACTTATTGGAGGATTCCTAGTAGCCTGCTATCATGGACAAAGTATGGCTCTCGGGATAATGGCTATGAAATTTTATCCCCTTCTGCTTACTTATTTTCTTATATTAAAAAGAGGATTGAATGTTACAAAATTCATCTCTTATTTCATTTGGCTGGCTTTTACAACCGCTATTCTAACTTTCCTTATATACTTTTCCTATGGTACCCTGTCTATCTTTGACACTGTCAAAGTTCTTGGAAATGATCAGGCAACAAGGGGAATTCGCATAGCAGAAGGCAGTATAATAATCACAGTTGGAACAATTATTACGTTTAGCAGGTGGCTAAAAACTCGTCAGATACATTTTCTTTTTCTTACCGTCTTTCTTTTAAGCAACCTGTTACTAGTTCTTAAGACAAGAGCTATTCTCGTATCTATTATTATTGTAATATTGTTTTACACATTTCTATTTACTAAAAATAAGAGTGGCACTATGGCAAAAAGTTTCTACCTTATTTCTAGCGGAGTAGTACTTATATTGCTATATACTGCATTTAACCCGGAGGCTGTTTCTGAAAATGCTTTCATTAATAAAACTTTGACTGATGTTCAGGGCGTGTCATCTAGTAATAACGGTGAAGGGAGCTTACAGGTACGTCTCATCACATACCAGTTCTATTGGCAAATTTTCAAAACATACTGGCTTGCTGGGAGGGGGTTATTAAATTTAGCATGGGTAGGTAATCCGGATGTCTACATAAAGACTTTTTATCATTTTTGGCTCTCTGATATTGGAGCGTTCCATATGATTGTAAATTTTGGGATCTGTGGGGGCATGTTCATAGCCTATATGATTTTTATTACTCTTAAGAGAATAAGACAACTCATCAATACCACGCCAGAGGTGGCTTCTTATTTTTTACTTGGTCTTATTTTGCTTCCACAGATAGACATCTTTTTCAATGTGGGGAGTATTTTTATTTTTGCGATTTTCACAGCTTGTGCAGACTATTCCGTGGCCAATACAGTAAAAATTGAAGCAAAATCTTGACCAATCATTCGTTAACCATCACTCCCTATTAACAGAACAATGCAACCTGTTAAAGTTTTATTTATCATGAATTCATTGACTTTTGGTGGCGCTGAACGTCAATCTATCGATTTAATTAATGAATTAGACAGAGACACTTTTGCTGTAGGATTAGCCTATCTTGACGAAATTGAGAGCTTAAAACCAAATATCAGTGAAGAGAAACTATTCCTTTGTGAATGTCTTGAGAGATCGAAAAAACTAGATTTTACTATTCTCAATAAGATTCAAAAAATCATCCTAACTCATGCTGTACAGATTGTTATATGTGTAGAAGAGTATTCTCTTCTTTATGTTTTACTATACAGGCTTTTATTAAAAAAACCGTTTGTAACTGTTTGCACTGTTATTCACCACACCTCTTCCCCACCTGGATTATGGGCACAAATCAAGAAAAGGTTATACAGGAGCATTATAAACAAAACAGACAAGATTTTTTTTGTCTGCCACAACCAGGCTAAATATTGGCAACTTAACAATGGTATAAACAAGTCTATTTCAACAGTAATTCACAATGGAATTGATGCTTCATTCTTTGCCCCCGATCGGGTCAGTCTTTCTGAGAGGTACCAATTAAAAGATTCTTTGTCCTTCTCTAAAGATGACTTTGTCGTTGGAATCTGTGCCAGATTGGATCCGGTGAAATACCATATCGACTTCCTAAATGGAGTAGCCCAAACCAAAAAGGCTGGTGTACAAATCAAAGGTTTAATAATAGGAGACGGCCCGGAACGAGAAATAATTGAAACTGCTACCAAGCAGCTTGACCTTATAGATGATGTAATTATTACAGGTTTTGTAAGGGACATCAGAGGCTATATGGCCATTTGTGATTGCCTTGCTATTACCTCACACTCCGAAGCTTTTTCTGTTTCTGCCTTAGAAGCCATGGCCATGGCAAAACCACTAGTTATGACAAAAACTGGAGGTGCCGATGAGCAGATAGAAGACAGAAAAACCGGTTTCTTATATAATGCTGGAGATACTGAAGCATTTGCTAATCACTTGATATGGCTCGGAACAAATCCAGAGAAAGCCCATGAGATGGGTAATGAGGCAAGAAGTTTTTTGATAGAAAATTTCACATTGCGCAAAATGATTAAAAACTATGAAAACCATCTCCTTCAACTCTCAAACAATCCTGGGATGACCTCAAACAAACGATGATAAAAGGCAGTACTTGCTCTCCAAGGAAACCTGCAACAATTGATAGGAAGGACAAAATAGCGAACAATGTTTCCCCAGTTATCAATAACCATACAACAATGAATATAATTAGTCTTAGTTATACTATAGCTCCCCTATTAAATTTGAAAAACAAAAGATTTCATGAATAATCACTCATCAAAAGTCCCACTATCAGTCAATCAATTCACTGAAAAGAAACTGAAAATTCTGTTTATTGTCCCTGACCTTAAAAGAGAAGGTGCCCAGACCCAACTGGTCGATCTCATTAATGGTATAAACAATCAAAAATTTAATAAGTATTTATTTACACTTGAAAACAGGCTCGACCAACTGGACAGAGTCGATCAGAAAAATATCAGACATACGAATATGATTCGCAGATATCGTTTTGATTTCCTGAGAATAGCCCGAAATATTGCACAACTGATTGACAAAGAACAAATAGATATTGTTCACTGCACACTTCAATTTGCAAGTCTGTTTGGCTGGATTGGACAACGCTTAAGTAAAAAACGACCGAAATTAGTCATTGCGTTACATACCACACAAAATAGATCTATAAAAGAAGAGCTACAGGATCGTCTGATCTATAATCCAATCCTTAAAAGATGCGACAAGGTCTTCTTTGTATGTGAAAAGCAAAAAGAAACATGGGAGGAAAAATTTCCCCATTTGTCCGATGGTAAGTCGGTTACAATTCACAATGGCGTTGACGTAGACTACTTTAGCCTAGACAAGATAACGCCAAGCGCAAAAAATGAGATCCGCAATAAGTTGCATATCAGTGAAAATGCTAAGGTCATTGTCTGTTTGGCAGCTTTTCGTCCTGAGAAGGGCCACAAAAATCTAATTAAGGCAATAGCCGGTCTTGGGGAGGATGTCCATCTAGTTCTCGCTGGTGAAGGAGAGCGATTGGAAAGCATGAAATCACTTGCACAACAAACGACTTATGCTAATCGAATTCATTTTCTAGGCAACGTCAAGGATGTCCGCACTGTATTGGCAGGCGCTGATGTCAGTGTTCTTGCATCCACTGCTGTGGAGACCTTCTCAATTGCGATGCTTGAATCAATGTCAATGGGAGTACCCGTTGTTGCAACTCGCTTGGGAGGAATGGAGGAAGCTGTGACCCCGGGGAAAACAGGAGAACTTGCCTCGCCAAATAATACAAATTCGCTAATGGAAGCCTTGGCTAAAGTTCTGGCCAACCCAGAAAACACTCACTTTCTGGGTAAAAACGCTCAAGCACTTGTACACGAGAAATTCCTCAAACAAGGGATGATAACAAAAACTGAGTCGGAACTGAGTACCTTATACTGTTGATTGGTATACACCCCATCATGCCACGATAACAGCCCCCGCTTCTGGTAGACATAGCAACACCTAGTTTCATTACCGAAATGCAGTATAGTTAATAAAGTAGAGGCATTCCGAAAGCTAATGAGCACTCGTAAACGTCTCATAGCGATATTGGATAGTTAAGGAGAAAACACATACATCAGTGGAATTGATGGTCTACGTTTAAGAGGGACTGAAATCCAGCAACAACGTACACATCGAATCTATCCATACGTCGGCACATTCCCTGTGAGTAAACTTACTAGTTTAAAAAATAGTAATTCTACCGATTGCATATTCATGTTATCCTGATATCTTAGATTTGTAATATTGTTTCATACGAAACTCAACTAACTTAAAAAGTTACTGTTAGTGAGAGTCTCGCAAAACAATAATGGTTTAGGTTTATCATTGTCAACATATGGCTAATATCCTATAAAGACATGGTAATTTCTCTCGTGAATTAATATAGTAAGGCTTGATTGTGAAATATAAAAATGATGGTAAACATAAAATTATTGTAATCTCAAATGGATGTCCTGAAAATCGGTTAGACGCTTTTATAGCACAAAAATACCTTACTAAAAGTGGCTGGCCAATGGCGTTAACAATTAAAGAAGCTGATATCATCCTTTTTAATGCATGCGGCCAATCAAATCAGGAATCATTGCCAATGATTCAGGAGATACGCCTAAAGAAGAAGAAAAATGCTGAACTTATAGTTTATGGATGCCTTCCAAAAACAAAAGCACAGGAATTAAAGAAAATCTACCAGGGAGAAACTTTTGATTCAGATGACTTTATAAGACTCGATGAGATATTTCCATCGGAAATAACCTCTACAAATATTACTGGAAATTCTTTAATCCCTGTAAACCTACTATCCTCTTCAAAAAGATTTCTTCTTCATAATAACCTGGAAAATTTTAGTCTTATTGAAATAGCCAGAAAAATGAGAAGAAAATTACCAGAACATAAATACAAACAACTAAGTGAAAGTATAAATATATGTGGTGAAGATATCTTTAATATCAAAATATCTTCAGGATGT
>JAUTBQ010167577.1:0-12048 GCA_032361185.1 Lepetodrilus ovalis | reverse complement strand
GTACGTGTATCCGGATATACAAGTACACTTAGAACAAAAGAAACCATGGCAACGAGACCGGAAGAGGGGTATAAGTACTGGTATCATAGTAATTCTATCATTAGACTGTCATTGTATTGCTTGTACTGCCCCACTTATTATCAGGGTAAATCTGGTAATGCCAAATACTATACCGGTATGTGTCAAAAATACTATATGTACTGTACCGGTAGTAATAATAGTAGACCATATTATTATGTGGAACCACGTACCCTTAACCCTCTCCTTGCTGGATTAGGCAGACATGATCATCAAGCAAGCAAGTCAAGTTTTGTCAAAAACAAAGTCTTTGTCATTCCACAGGGGCAGGTAATAGTGGAAAACATGGTCCTGTGCATTGCACGGTTGACCGCTCAGGTTGAAGTTAAGCATGCTGGAGCTCGGCCAATATTTGGATGGGCGACCGAGAACCTGAAACCATCTAGGATTCGCTCCTGCCCCACACCGAGATTCAGGCTGAAAACAACTTGGGGCTTAGTTCGAAATTGCCTGTTCACCCAGCAGAGAATGAGTACCCGGTAGGATGATATTGTCATGTGAATAACCTTGTAGTGCTGGAAAAGGCAGATTAAGTTGTATACTCCCCAGGGAGTTGAGAAGGAACACTTGAGTGTACACAGATCCATTGACCAGGCATAATAATGTGACACTTAGAGCATGCCTTCGAGGGTGGATTTGGCACATAAGTGGCCTACGGTATTATTACTATTTATAAAACTACAAGTAGTGCTTTACTGGGATGTGAATCTCAAGTATGTAAGTTCAATAACAGCATATAGGTTTCCCCACTCGGCTCAACCCAAGACATCCGATGACAGCAATGCGCCAACATTGGAGGCAAAGTTTTATCAGTTCATGAGGAGACTTTCGAGAACCATCCTAACAAGTTGCAAAGCTTCAATCGCATTGCTTACAACAAAACACAATAGTCTGTATTCAATGTTCTTTATTCACCTTGGGACAACATATAACATAAAAAAATGCAACATATGTATGAATGCATGGATGACAAAAATGTAAATGAGGAATATTTGGCAAACACTATTCTGTACACTTTCTATTACATTGTCACTGCAATAAAAACTATCCATCTACATTTCCAAAATGACAAATATTAGCATACAAAACTTTAAATATCCCAATAGCTTTTGAAGCAATCACTTGGAGGGCCAAACAGACATGTAGATATACCGGTATGAAGATAAAACTGGTATTTGGAATTTTGTATTTCAGCTACTCTTGGCTCATGTTATAATTTACACAACCAGGGTTACCAGGGTTACCGTAACAAGAACAATTGTACACATTCTTCTCAAAATAAAAATTTGAAAATCTAACAACATTTTATTCATAAGTTCACATGGCATTTGCATTGCACAATGGCAAAGTTCGATGTGAATTTATTTCTCATTTTGGTTAAATATTTGAGAGAAAGAGTCATTCAGACTGATCAAAACACCAAGTGGAATTATAAGATTTAATTCACTATTGATGAAAGAGCTATTAGAATTAGTACATGTGAAAAGAGCAAGAAAGATATCTATAAACTAGTGTGAAAAAGAAGAGAGGGAGAGAGAGAAAGATAGAGAGAGAGAGAGAGAGAGAGAGAGAGAGAGAGAGAGAGAGAGAGAGAGAGAGAGAGAGAGAGAATATACAGCAAGTCTAAAAGCTTTTAAGGACAAGAGAAAGATGCAATAAATTGTGAATTGGCATTTCTGAGTGGTAATTAACCATCATGAAGCCATGTTTTCAATATTTACAAAATGAAATGTAAGTTGATATGCCAATGCCATGAAATGACTGATAAATGCACAAGCATTTTTTGATTACTTTTAACATATACAAACACAATAGCCTTGGATCCAGTTAACGAAATTCCGATGAGAATGTTAACAATGATTTGAAAAGCATTACACGTTGCGAGTCCATGTTAAGACAGCTACAGTGATGATGCAAATGTCCCAGGGAGCTGCTTCATGATTGCATGTCAGTTGACACAAGTCATTGTAGAACAGTTACAAAATAGAACACTCAGTTATGATTAAAACACTCCCACTAAATATAGTCAAGAATTTTGAGATGAGGATTCTAAAACGCGTCCCGTCTGAAGTGAGCAATGAATGGCAAGGCACTGTGGACCATGCAGCCCATCATGTTTGTATTTGTTACAATTATTCATCACAGATAATGCATTAAAAGTGTAGTACCATGATGTAGGGTAATACTTTGTTCAAGTTTGTCACACAACAAACCTGCACACAAAACAATACTTGACAAAAGCCAGGTACACAAGCATAAATAGCTCAAAATATTTTATACACAGCGAGTTGTACTCTATATGTTCTGGCAGCGCCAAACAAGTGTTGGTATGTTCAAGATATGTTCATCCCAGCAGACTGTGACGCGAGTCTTAATATTATCTCCACAAACATAATCACTAGCCTTGTTTGAAGATGCATCTGTCTTGCTGTTTAACAATGCTATAAATTAAGACTCTCTGTCTGGTTGTTACATCAATTCATAAATCATTGATTGAATTAATGCTTAATGTTGCAGCAGGAATATCTCACCCATAGGCGACTCATAAATCAGACTGTCTGACCATTACATCAATTTAAAAATTAGGCTCTCTATTCAAACACTCCGACAATTAACAAATTAGGCAATATATATATTTTTTTTAAACAAACAATAGATTAGATTATCTGTCAGGCTGTTCCATCAATTCATAAATTAGATTAACTGTCCAATGGTTCTGTCAATTAAAAAATTACTATGTCTGTCCATTTTGTCTATAAAATTCTGCAAATTTAAAATATTTGTCTGGCTGTTCCATCAATTGATAAATAACATGGCTTATGATTTCAACAATGAATAACTTAAGACTAAAGTCTGTTTGTTCTGTCAATTAATAAACTAGACTATCTGTTTGTCTCTTCTGTCTACTAAATGTTGTAAATTATTAAAACTGTCTGTCGGTTCCATCAATTCATGAACTACATTTATCTAACTGCTCCATAAATTTTAGATTTATGGATTAGACAATCTATCTGGCTGTTCCATCAATTAATAAATTAGATTTTCTGTCTGTTTTATTTTTTCCCCCAACAAGGTTTAAATTAGACTACAGGCATACTATATGTCTGGCTATTCCATCAAATTATATATTAGACTTATCTATTCAAATGTTCTGTCAATTCATAAATTAGACTATATGTCTGGTATTGATAAGATCATCTGGTTGTTTTGTCCTACTAGTCGACAACATACATCACATTTCTGTATTTTCAAGGTTATTGGTATTCTGGCAGATAGAAAATATCAGACTTAATTTTAATATTGAACACAAATGAGTTAAGATGAGAACAAACTATCAAATGAATGGTCGAAATGGTTCAAAATAGCACCTAGTTAAGATATAGTTATCCAGGTATTCCCTAGACAAATCCGTCTTTGAACAAGGACATTTAATATTTTCCCGGACACTGTACAAAGCTCTGGTAAGTACATGTACAACAACAAAATGGCTGCCATCAGAATGCAGGACAAGACACTTTGCCATAAAGCAGCGTAACTATGGCAACCTTAGACTTAACCTCAGCCGTGTACTATGGGCAAAACTTGGAGCTACATTTACATTAAGTTTCAAGCAGGAGGGGCTAGTAATCTAATACATACACATCAAGCTCCATTAATATTGAGAATATCAAATGTAAATTAACTTGAGAAGCAACACCGATTTTAAAAAAACACATCTGAAAATGATGACAGAGGTTCATTTAGCGATTTCCTTTGAAAAGGTCTTGAAATAACGAAATATTTACCTAAATTGTAATTGAAATTACATTACATTGATGCTGGATCAATATTGCTAGTGGCTTTCACGGAGGATACCTTCCTTGGACTAGAATACATGATGTTGACCAATTGAAAGCACCCTTATCACTGTGCATTCTGGGAAGACTATTACAATCATCGACGGCTATTTACACTACAGCTCATCCAACATGGGATGGAATCTATGCGCCCATGCCCAATTGACAACATATACTTCATCACATGTCATTTGAACAGTACATTATTTATAGATTGACATTATTTATGCATTGCAATGCTTGAGATAGATAGATATGTAGCGATATATATAAATATACATACATACATGCATATATATATAGAAAGATATTATACATGTTTGTATGTATATGTATATGTATATTAGATATATATTAGCAATTAAACAAAAACATTTACAATCAATTTACCATTATACAAAATTGATAACGAAGATTTCCGAAAATACTAAAATTGTCATTGAAACTTTCCAAATATGCTCAACAAAATATATTAAGGGCTGGCAGATTGTCAATGGAAAAGCTTTCCGCAAGTGTTGGGAACTTGCGAGGAATCTGGTGCCATTCTTTCTTTCAATGCGTCTAAAAGTTATTGAAGCATTCCCTAGTCCGGAAAATCTTTGCTAACATAATATAATGCAAAATTTATATGTCAAAAAGATTACATGCCATTAATTAATTTTGTTGAGGATAATAAAACTGGATCCACATATTTTTACATCTACCATATATCAGTGAGTAATGGACCTCAATTGATGGTAAAAACATGACACATACTATTTTACAAAGAGTAATTGGCACAAGAAAAGGACAAGCATATTCTAAAGAGTATCATGGCGATGTCCTAAACAAAAGAGAAAAATAGTAAATTTGTACATTATTTTGTGAATATCTGTGAACTAAATGATCAAAATGTAAATGTCTTACAAGAAGTACATTAAAGAGAGAGAGAGAGAGATAGTAGGAACTATCACAAGTTTTATCTATGACCAGAATATACAAAGACTAACGCAAGGCACATTCTACCTATATCCATTGCAAAATATTGTTGCCAGAATTTAAAATGTGACATGAAAAATGATTTGAAGTCACCAGAAAACTGCATTTTAATTTACCCAAAACAGTAAAGATGGTGGTTGAATGCCCTACCCTAAACATACCGAAATAATATATCCAAGAGAATTTAGGAGTTTGTGTGCCCCAAAATAAGTAGCTAGACTGACCAGAACATATAGATAGGACATGGCCAGAACATAGGTAGAACATGCCTTGAAGACCATCAAGCAGGACTATTGCATAAACCTTGAGATTCTACACTACATATAGACAGTGAGGAACGCAGGCATCATCATACAGAAGACCATCACAGACAAATGTTGCAAGTCAAAGGAGTTTCCCCTTTGCTGCGGACGTACCACATTATCACCTCAAGACAAGACAAGACCAGGATATGTTCTTAATGGGCGACATTCACGCAAAATGTTGACGGTAGTGGTGCCAGTGATTATGGAGTTTAACGTCGCTGCAGGAATCTTTCACCCATTTGTGACGATGGTAATTTCTGATTATAAATTAGTCTAGAATTAGGTAATCAATTAATACTGCATATGTTATTGCATGAAAACGTCAAAGAGATGTTTGGAAATGTACTTTAAAAAAATACCCTGAACAAAAGTTTTCTACTAGCCCTTTGGATACCAATAAATTTGGTGTAAATTGGCTAGTGTTACTATCCATCCATGAATATATATCTGCTATGAGATATCACTATCCACTGCTACGACATATCACTTCGCTTCACCCATTGTGATGTCACCTAGCCATTGTAATGTCGCATACTCATTGTGATGTCATTCTGACCACCTGACTTCACATAAACAAATCAATGATTAAGAGATATATCACATCTTCTATTCTCTTGTCAACTTGTATTGATATTTTCCATATTCAAGACACTCTGGTGAGATTCTCTCTATCTTCAGAGACTGGCATATGTGCTTCAATGATATCGTGATATCAGATAACATGAAACTTAACAAGATGTTATTTATTCCCATTATCCACCACCAATAGCGTTCTGCACTAGATCTATAATAGTCACAAACTAAAAGTCATGAACCCAGAGGTTGGACAAATTAATTAATTGATTTTAAATTTTTAATTCTTTTCTATTATCTATATATCATACAATTGCTTTCTTAAATCAGACATTATAATTAAGTGATCAATAAATCCTCACCTATGGAATTGAGCCAATTACATGAACAGGAATGAATGAATTAGTGCTTTACGTCACAGTGGGAATATCTCACCCATAGGCGACGAACATGAACATGAAAATAGGTAAGTATTCATGAACCTATGATGTGTTTAGTGCAGCACACTATTGAATGGTCGATAGGAATCCACCACATTTCACAACATTCCAACCACTCTAACCAGGTAGAGGCTCATCCTTCAAAGAGAAATTAATATTTTCAATAAAGAAAATCAAAACTGTGATTGCAGAACAGGAAATGTTAGAATATACATACAAATGTACACAATATTTATATTTCGCTAAATTAATGCTTTTGTTATGAACACTATGACAAATTCAACATGTAGGTTATTTCACATTTAGTATACAAATAGCTCAAAAACATAAAGAAAAACATTCTTTGGTAAATACAGGGTCCCATGATTGTAACATTCTTTTAACTCTTGAGACAGAACTTGATGATTTTATAGTATAAAAAGGAAACTGGACTTAATATTAACTGTTTTCGATTAACCATTGCCTTACAAGTTATGTAATAAACATAGGTAGGCTAGAGTAGAATTATTTCTTCAACACTTGTTTTAATCATGATATTGAAAAGGAAAAACAAAATTAACTATTTTATAGTAATAGGGCATAAAAAATACTGTAGATTACAAGAAACAAGCTGGTCATACCAGCATTTTAAAGACCTGCACAACATTGTTTTAGAAGTTTATACAATGTATTTGGCAAAATCTTTTTTTTAAATTGATATTTATATGGATTTGTACCATAATATTTCAATGTTTACACATGATTATCTCTCAATGTTTCACATCTGTATTATGAAAAAATACCAAAATTTATGAAATATTATGAAAAATTGATGGGGAAATATTATCCATATTCAACAGATGCAAAATGAACCAAGTCTATTATTAAAATGAGGTAAAAAAGGGTACAATGTGTTACCTGGGTAAAAAAACTGAGTATCCCAGTAAAATCTACTAAAATGGTTATGCTTATTATGATGTACAAAGCTTTAGTGACTAAAACAAAACAAAATAGGTCATAATGACTTTCTAAGAACATAAACATCTAATAATATCATCATCGGTTCCACTTTCAGATTGACACTAAAACAATGAATTTAGCAAAGATGTAGACATTTTATAAAAAACGTTTCCTATATTCATTATGTCCATGACTAAAATTTTCATTAACTTTTGCATAAAGATTTTAGCACTTGCTGATTTTGATCTCTTACCACCTTGAAAACTAGATTACCAACCAAGGCATGCCTCATTCAATATATTTCCTCAAACAGCAATAATTACCGTAAAAAAACAAGGAGTAAACGTAAACAACAATGCTGTATGTCATTCCAACCTTTCATTGTAAGAAATTTCACTTTCTTTTTCATACCAGTATTGAACCTTACAGTAGTCCTAGAATTCTGACCTATTTTTACACATGTAATGCAAAATGTACACAAGACTATAGAACCTGCTAGTATTAAAAAGTATTTTCCTTAAAACAATATACATGTATCATCAAAGCATATAGCATACACTATCAACTTTTATTACTTATAGGAACATGAACAAAAAGTGGCTGGACAAAACAATATATGCAGTGGCTAGCAATGCAAACCAATAGATAGGCAGCCATCTTTTAATGGTTACATCTGGCAAGGCCATCACTATTACAGAATAGAATGTCGGCCTAATGGGCATTTTCTTGGTGCATTAGCCATTTTAGAATAGCGTTTTATCACCATTTTGTGATATTAATACGATATATAGTTTAGTAGATTGACTCAAGTTACAAAGAAACACTTCCTGATTTAATCACTATTGTTGTTATTCTTTCCCCATAGTCAAACCTTAAAAAACAGTAGGTACTTTCTTGTACATCAAACCGAGAACAGTTATCGGCTTCACGGGACTCCATTTTGTATATTTCACACCTAGTGTCAGCCTGGTTGGAATACACCACTAAGGAAAGTTAACTCTGTACCACTAAAGACTATATTGTTTTTTCTTTGGTAATGTGTAGCTGACATTCAGGTAACTCGTACTGCAGACTATAGATTTCTACATCTATACCTGCTACTACAGTACTGTCAGATGAATATAATTAATTTTCAAAATTATTAACTGTGTACATTTATCAAAATGAAAGTTAACATACAGAATAATTTATTTGTATTAATTTAGATTTGCATTGCATTGCCGAGAAGATTGATTTTTCACATAAATAATGAATTTTAGACAAATTAACAGTATAACTGTAAGAATAAGTGTAAGAAAGTTTGGCTTCTTGAACAGTGAATGAGCATCAATTCTACCTACATTCAGCTACTTACTGGTACAGAACGGAACTGTGAAAAATTAAATTTTTGCATTATTACTGTACAATATATACACTGTAATGACAAGCTCACACGGATCTACGACACCCAAGAATCACACTGAACTAACTGGTAATTCACTTTCCTTCAGTCGTACTAATCAAGAACCCATGCCAAACCTGTGTATTGTCTGCAAAATACAATGGTATTCGAGACAAAATGATATGGTGCGACGATCCCGTCTTCAAATTTGAAGAAAATATGATATCTGTTGCATTTCGGCAACTATGAGGATTTCAGACAATTCGGTCCGCTGGTTATATGCTAACCAATGAGATACACATCTACAGACACCTAGGAATGTGAGTAGCAAACTACATTAACCCTCTCCATGCTGAAGGCAACCGGAGATGCCCTAAAGAGCTGCGTCTGTGTCCAATCCAGCAGGGAGAGGGTTAAGTGCCATATATTAAAAATGACATATATTAAAAGTTCCTACTCTGGGTACATGATGGGAAAAACAAACAATTCCCTCCATTTTACTGAATGATATTAGCAATTATGTTTGGATGGTGTTTGTGTCAATCTATCCAACAATTTGGCAAGATGTTTACGATGTATGCATTGGGGAGAGGGGTGTGGGGGTGTAGTTGTGGGGGGAGCGGGAGAAGGAGGGATTATCAGCTGATAATTGCATCAATAATATTACATTTTATAGTGAAATAATTTGTGACCAAGTATAATTTTGAATTAAAACAGTTTGCTAACACATTAGTTGAATCTAAAGTATATATATTTTTTTTAAATAAGAAAATATGCAAAATAGAACCTAAGACAATTATACATATTACAGACTAAATATTAATCTAAAGTAATTAAACCAACAGTTTAAGGGACATTTTACAAAATGCTAATACACAAATTGGGTTAAAAATAAATGGAATGAATGAGATGTAACTATTTGCCCAAAAAATATAATGAGTAAATGATACATAGTAATGACACCGAGCACTATTAACATATTGGCTTATTGACAAACTCCCCTCCTCAATAACACTACTAACACTAAACTCTATACAACAAGCAATGCATTTTCCATGACACTTTTCGTCTGCAAGCAGCAAACTGTGTAGTTGTAGACATTCCAGTTGGAAGCTTGTTGATTGCTCGAACTTAATTAGAGTAGCCTTGGGTAGAAGCTATGAACTAATCTACTATTTCAAACTTATCTCAACTACCCTATAACGGGTATGCAAACATACCGTGTGGATAAAGACATCTATATTGAAAACATATCCTAATAAACTTTGGAAGATGAATAATCAATATGCAAATCATAACCCCAGATACTAGACCAAAGCTAAAAGATAATAATATTATAAACATATGAAAAATACAAATGATATAATTAGTATGAAACTATATATACAAATTGGTCAAGAAATACTAACAAGCTATTTAACACTAACATCTATTTATAACTATATTGCTGCATAAACATTTTTTTCAGTCATATTTGAATGTCTTTTTCATGTTGATGTGATCAAATAGTGTGAAATGTCTCAATCAAAATCTATCTATGTAATTGCCATACTTCCAATATGCCAAATATAATCTAGGAATACATGATTAATTCTTGAATTACCTGAGACGACTGGTGTCATGGTTATGCAGCAAGACTAAGTGTAGAACAATACAGAATCCCCAACTATAGAACGCCAAACCACAGAAGATGCTGTTAACATATAGGCACGACTGTTTTAATATTTCAAGTTAAGGGGAGAACATTTAATTTTTAGAAACAGTGTGTGTTCTGTGTGTGTGTGTGTGTGTGTGTGTGTGTGTGTGTGTGTGTGTGTGTATGTGTGTGTGCGCGCATCTACAAGTATGTGCTTGTATGTAAAAGCATGTGCGCAGTGAAGGCCAATTATGCAAAACTATTTCATATTAAACATCGTCGTATTATTATTTAGTCCATGCCGCAGACCATATTTCCCCGCAAATAGTGGTGATCAAGAGATCAGCAATGAATCGTAAAGCAAGACTAGATTTCTGCGGAAATCCTAGGGTAATGTGTTACACGGGATGTCTTAATGTACGTAATTATAGCAATCAGTAGGATCGATACACATGATACAAGTCACCCTGTCAGGCGATAGTTTGTTTCTAATTATCTACATACACGTTATGTTATCTACATCACAAGGTCAAAACATACCGGATGCATACATAATACATGGCATAACACAGCACAAAGCACAAACACATATTACAGCACAAACACATATATTACAACATACAAGAACAAAACACTCCACAGACTAGGAAATCATGAATAACCAAGAGCTGTTTCAACAAATACTGAAAACAGAAAACCCTGTGTAAACAATAGTGTATAGGTCGTTCAGAAGTTGTTCACAAGTTCCTTAGCAAGGCAAACATTATCACATCTTGAAAACCAATTTAGAACATGTAGAATGAATTTTACATTTGGAGTATTTCACATTTCTGGTAAAAGACATTAGATTTTTAAACATAAAGGTATTATTGCACTAACTGTTGAGACATTAGAGTAATTAAATTATTTAATCCTACCTTCATATATCTATGTATATACACTGCAATAGGTATTATAAATATGACTTAATCATGTTAACTTAATGTAGAAAGAATAATAATGAAAATAAAACAAATCTTTCCGAATAAAATTTGCTTGGACTCCCAAGTTTAAACATAAAAAATAAAAATAAAACTTTATTCATTAATATTTCCAAAATATATTTAGTCAATATTAAATAGGCGTCCAATGACAATCCACATGGCAGTGTGTTTCTTAATATTCTTACCTAGTGTCTTTAGGTTTACAATCTACTAATGTAAAACAAGTAACATCTACTCTAAGAATAGACAAGAGATGGAGCAATGCATTAAACTGGATGTTGAAACATTCTCTCATAATGAATATACAAGCACGCAGTTACAAACGGTGAAGTCACACACCTAACAACCCTAATGTGAAATCAAGAGGTTCCATAAAATGTAAAATATAAAGGAATTATTGAAAAACACGTAATAGCTGCCTAAGAACAGAAGGAATTACCACACCTTCTTCATAATATGCAACATAACAGCAAACCGGGCACAGAACATACAGCAAATACAGCAATGTAAATAAGGTCAAAGCGGTGTTCTCGCGGTCCGCTAACAGTGGTGATGCCAAGCCAATAGACAAGCAAGTTTCCGAGACCATCGCCTCTCGTGTGCCATCAAAACGACCATAGCGCATCAATGCCTATCCTCATGAAAGCCCGTTCTGTTGCCCCAGGAGTGATTTTAAAAGGGCCTCCACTGCAATTGAAAAAAGAAATGTACAAGATGTTTTGAATAAATTTACAATAAATGAGACAAGAATTGCAAAATACAGGGCGTCCCCAAAATTTTTTTACCATTTTGTTTTCATCTGTACTTTTTATTCCTTAGACTAAGTTCTCTATCTTTTCAGGGTTGGTAAACAAGACTTGGGAGATTTGACTCGCACCAGTATTTTGACATTTTGTTCA
>JAUTBQ010167566.1:0-12048 GCA_032361185.1 Lepetodrilus ovalis | reverse complement strand
CCTAAACTGACAAGTCGTGATGTTAGTGAAAGATTCTAGAAAGCGACTATAAACCCCATTACAAAAAAAAATTAAAAATAATTAAAATAAAGAGAATGATGTTTTAATTTTTATGGTGTTTTTTTTAGCAAAGGACATTAAAAAACATATATATATAACTGAACAAGGAAACAAATAAGAAAAGAACCCAGAAGCATATGTACATGATATATGATTACTATTGTCTTCTAACACTTTTGTATAGACACGGAGACGGCCAACACGGGGACAACAGCGACGGTGTGCCTACTGAGGAACAGTGTGGAGTTGGTGGTGGGGCATGTCGGGGACAGTCAAGCGTTGCTGTGTCGCGCCGGGAAGCCCATCAGACTGACCCAGGACGACAACCCAGAGGAGGCCAAGGAGAGCGAGCGCATCGTGGCCAATGGCGGCACCATCGTGCACAACAGTCTGGGCATCGCGCAGGTCAACGGGCGACTGGCGATGACGCGGAGTATCGGCGACGTGGAGCTCAAGCAGTTCGGTGTGACGGCCATTCCACACACCAGGTCCATTGAGGTGTGTGTTTACAATCTTAATTTAAAATTAAAAAATTACATTTTAATTTTATTTATACCAATTAGAGTCGATATCAAGATTACTTCATACTTATATCACGGCTAGTCAGTTTGGGACAGGGGGAACCCTGCAAACAGCCATATCGCTGAATTTTTCAGTAAACCTGCTAGCTCTGACTTTACTGACAGACCAAGGATGATAACTGTATCATAAAATTTATGTCATGAAATGTCACAGTGCCTTGACAGACACGACCCAGACAAATTTCTTTAAAAGAAAATTAGATGTTTGATACAACATTAAAGCTTTGGGTTTGATCGGAAACAAAAAATTTAAACTTGGATAGATATGTGGATATAATTTGACAGATAATAGTGCCTTGTATAAAATATGTTAATTCAAAATTACTGTTACGTAACTGCACTATTTTCTTGGAAAGGAAATAAATTTGATATAACATTTTTAATTTGATCACAAGCTAACATTCCTAATGAATTAATTATGACAGTCAATCAACTCACTGTAATGCAGCATGTTAGTGGAAGTTATTCTTTCTGTATTTTATTTGAATATAGTGTCCCCTTGATATAATGCTGAAGTTGGGTTCGATGGCATTATAGTACCCGCCTTATAAGATATTACAGGGAAACAACGAAAATAATAATGGGATCCACGTCTGACCCCCCGTTATATCCGAATCCGCGGTGCGGTGCATCGGACCATGTTATATCGAGCGGGCACTGTATTAAATTAATTTTATTCGTTATTATTATATCTTTTTTAATCACCAAAATTAATCATTGTAAAACGAAACTTCCATCATGTAAAGCCGCCGTGATGATGTCTGTTCGCTGTGTTCCAGGTGAAGCATGGAAAGGACGCATTCCTGGCGCTGGGTACGGATGGCCTGAGCTTCGTGATGGGCGACCAGGAGGTGGTGGACGTGGTGGGCAGTTGTCGCGACACGGCGGAGGCCGCCAACATGTTGACCGACCAGGCCTTGCAGGCTGGGTCCGATGACAACACCACCGCTCTCGTCGTGCCCTTCGGCGCCTGGGGCAAATACCGGAGCACCACCAACTCCATTCCTTACAGCTTCGGCCGCAACCTCTTCGGAAACAGGTTCCGATATGGATAGACCGCCGTACGATGTTCATCGGTCTTTAGCAGTACCAGCAATATATGAATTGTCCATGATATGATGTCTGTAATGAGTTCGAAATTTGCCTCATAAACCAGGATATTTTCACTTATTGCAATCCTGCTGTTGACTTTTAACCCTTTTAATGCTGGAGTAGTAGCTGAGTATTAATCAGTATCTGATTGCCTTCAGCAAGGAAAGAGTTAACCCTCTCCATGCTGAAGGCAACCAGAGTTGCCCTAAGAGCAGTGTCAATGTCTAATCCAGCAGGGAGAGGGTTAATACACAGCACAGCAATACAAATAGTCTTGCTATCATGATATTCATCATATCTTAGGAATTTGCCTTGTGAGCCAAAATATTCATGTGATGTAATGATCAACTCCACTCTTTAGGCTTTAGATATGCAGGAACATTGCATAGCTTCCAAGCTGTCATTGTAAACTTTATTACATTTAGATATATGATCTACAAGAAGTTGTAACATTTATGTTAATTTTGGAGTTAGTACATGTATTTGAAAGATGTGGAGCCTCTTATATCATGTAATTATTATTGATTGGTGAAAAATGTCAGAGGTTGTTATCAGTGTTAGAAACTTTAGAGTTACGGCCACTGGCCAACCGGGCCAGTAACTTTTAATTTCTACTGGCCCTGTTTAGAATCAGCTGGCCCAGAAGCCAACCAAATCTCATTATCACTTAAAATTGTGCTGCCCCAACGGACCCTCAAGTTTACAAACTCACTGGCCTCGGGCCTCCGGACCAGTGGTAATTTCGAACACTGGTCTTTATAGTGCTAGTTCACTTAGAATATCATGCGGAAGCTACAACAATGATGCACCACTCAAGACACAGTATACGGACTCCGAGCTGGCCAGTCCTTGCTTTGCCCCTTTAATGCTGAGCGCCAAGCAAGGGAACAACAAGTACCCTCTTAACGTCTTTTGGTACGACACGACCAGTCTTCGAAATTACTGCTGGCCCGGCCATTTCTCCCAATGCTAATAGAGGTATCCTAAGGGCCAGTAGAAATACATGGTTTTTTTTGTAAACATTTGTTATTTGTATCATTATTCGGGCCAGTAAGTTTATGACGGTAATTTCGAACATTGGACACGACCGGGGATTGAACCCACGACTTTCCGCACTCCGGGCCAACATTCTAACCATTACGCCACAAAGCCTTAATGACCCTTGGTAAATTATCTCTGTAAATCCTTAATGGAATGACGATTTGTTTATAAAATCGATTTTTCCCGCTCGACTCCTTTCAGTTAGGTATCTCGTCATGTCTCACCTGCAGCGCCCTCTAGACGCGACCGGTCCACGTACATCAAGCAGTAGGCGCTGGCGTTGTGGTAGCCGCCCATGCTCTCCTTCTCCAGGGCCTCCCACGACGAGTCCGACACTGTGATGTCGTTGAACTTGAGCCACGTCTCGCGCACGTTGTCGTAGATGTACGCCCAGTAGTGGCCTGAGGCGGCCTGACCTTCATGCACCAGAACCGCGTGCAGGTGGTAGGGAAACTGGAAATTAAAATAAACATACTGGTTGTTATTTGGTCGGTGAGTGAGTGAATATGGAGTTTAACGTCGCTGCGGGAATTATTTGGTCGGAAACATGCGACTAATTTAATAGGCTCAAATAGACATAAAAGAAAATCTTTGGGATATGACAAACATTATTATTAAAATAATTCACTATTCTAGGGTTAACAGGGGACAGAAAACCTGTAAAATTTAAACACAAGTTTTAATGGTAAGACACACAAGATGTGTATGCTGCAGAGCAACCAAGGGGAGATAACTGACTTGTTTTATCACTGTGGGTGTCGAGGGGCAAGAGCTGACAAGTGAACAAGACAAGTGCACACACCCTTTGCATAGCTCCATCACTGTACATGCTGTTTACTTTGTCTTCAAGTCTTGAAATGTTTTCTTGCAGCTCTGCAAAGTAAGAAAGTTACATTATTTGTCAACCACTCTAGAATTGCAGAACACAATTGCCCGCGCAATTTCTCCCAATGCTATAGGTCTCCTAAGGGCTAGTAGAAATTCATGTTTTTTGTAAACATTTGTTATTTTTATCACTATTCGGGCTAGTAAGTTTTATAGGTAAGTTTCCATCGCTGTAGTTTGCATATCATAATAGTTTGTAAATGTATTCTATATGTATAGTTTACTTTATTAGTATATAAAACTATAATATATTATTGTATAATTATAATACATTAAAAATCTTAGTACGGTAGCTCAACAGGATTTTACATCACAGTAACTAAATTAACAGGCGACATGATAAATCATAAATATATTCACAGGAAAATATACATAACAATGGCACTGTACACAAGAATAGTTATTTTCTTGTTACAAACGATTATTTTATCTGCCTGGTCATATCACTCTATTGTCATTCATACAACATACAAGGTGGATGAAGTACTTCACAATCTGTTTTAGATTAGAACAATCAGACAATTGACAACCTAAAACCATTATAGCAAGCAATGAAGAAAATCCATGAACATTCCCATGTTCACTGTATGCTGAAAAGTAAACTTTCAAAGAAACAAGGGCTTTGAACAGTTGCTCACTATAGTCATCTCAAAGCTTCAAAACCTTTCTGACTATGTTATGACTACAGCAACTGGGCTCTAGACTAACTTACCGGTATGCCCGACGTACACAGGCAAGTTAATTTGCACTGCGGGCAACCTATTTTTTTTAAGACATAGCACCTTTGGTGCCTTTGCAACTTGCCCTGACAAGCCATGTGGGCAAGTAGCCAAACATGTTAAGTCTGGAGCCCTGCAGTAAACCAGATTAAACATTTAACAACAGGCATACAATCATGGTTTGTCGACTATTTCATGATCTAAAGTATTTTACCAGAAAGAATGTACATTTGATTTGTCTGTAGACACAAGTAATTTGAGCAACATTTTCCACACATTCCACAAATTTTCAATAATTTAATATATTGTTTATTGTTTTATCTCGTGATTTTCAATGCATGTCTTGCATGCCTTTAAGAAACGTCATTAGGTGTTCAAAGCTTCCTTAGAAGTTAAAGGCACACAATCACAGATTTCAATGAGCACTATATTTGGGTAATAAATGAAAACTACATTTATTTGCGATACTTAATAGCATCAATTTCATATCGCCAAAATCCCTTTCGTCGATCCACATTGGGGATAATTCGCTCTAGGGGTTATTATTTTATATCAGGTGTTGGGGAATAAGTACATAAATAAATAAAAACTTTTGGTTGGAAAATCAAATGTAAGTAGTCTCAAATAGAAATTTGTTTGTATTTTATATAGGTCGACCATCTGCGATAGGTAATATTACTAGTACCGTATGCATTTATTAATAACAACTTTAAGTACATGAAAAAGATGAATACTGATTGAGCTCTTAAGTAGTCACTCGCAAGTTTACACTTTAAAATAAAGGCATACAATCACAGATATATATATATAATAGAATTTCCTTTTGGATAAAACTGGTACAACAAAACAAATTTTGTATGTTCAGATCGCTCTGCAAACTATAGATATTATACAGGGCTCTAACTAACGCATGCCTGAGGTACAGGGGCAAGCTAAATTCTACTGCGGGCAATCTATATTTTAACATATAGCACCTTTGGTGTCATTGCAACTTGCCCTGATTAGTCCTCCAGCCAAGTAACTCAAAATGTTATTCTGCACCCCTGTTAAGAGTTATCTTCCCTTCAACCTCATCAATGAGTATATTTCTGCTGGAATGCCACTCTAAACTATGTAATGATAGGGGAAATACCCGGAGTCTGTCAGAATTGTGAATTTATCATTTTATGGTTGCTGTATACCTTGAATGAATGAAAAATGATAATTCCAATATTGTACAAGTTGTTGATCTAATCATCCTAACAGTATACTGCCAACAAACATGAAGCTTGTTATTTTAAACTGTTGAAAGGTATGTGAAATAAGTAGATGGTTGAACAAAGCACTTGTTTACACTGGTGTAAACAAATCAAAATGCATGTTTTCAGGTAAACAGTCCCATATCTGTGATTGTATGCGTTTAACATAAGGGCTGTTTGTTTTACTACCAGCTGGCCTGACCCGGCAAGACCTTTGACCCTGTTGACCTGAAAAACGCGCTGGATTTGGCCAATATTTGGAATATATGTTATCTCGATTTGGCCAATATTTGGAATATATGTTATATGATAGCCGGTTGCTTGCCTGTATCTAATCGAGAGCGCTTTTCAGGTCAACGGGGTCAAAGGGATTGCTGGGTCAGGCCAGCCGGTAGCAAAACAAACAGCCCTATAAACAGTTTCAATGCTTGAGTTAATATCTACATTCTTAAGGCATACGGCAAGCTTGAAGAGCATGTAGAGTTATAGAGTTCCTCAGTATTTCTGAATTAATAACTTAAAAAGAAAACAATTACACGTCTACATGACACTTGTTATAAAATATCTTTGCTGCTTGTCCATTTGATAAATATATTTCAAGTTATATGCAATTGATATCCAATAGAGAATTGATATAGGAAGTCATGGTTAATGAACTAGATTATACTACATAATAATGATGTGTATCTGTGCTATTGCTAACTAGACTTGTAGTCATCAAGATCGGTCAAGTCGATATGGTGGTCCGATTGACTGTAACTTTCCTGAGCAGCAGTGGTCGCTTGTTTTATCGCCACGCGATAAGGACCACGTTTCTTCTTGTTGAACTTTAGCTTGAAGTCTTCGAGAAACGGGTACAGTTCTGAGCACTGCATGTGAGACATTGTGGACGACGCGAACCAGGTCACGTGAGCAATCTGCGCGATCACGATCCCGTTGTCTTTCTGTGTAACCGTTATGGAAATAATCCGCCCGGGCCACCAGGGAAATCCTTGGATCTTCCCCCACACGATGTCCCCGACATGCAACTGCCGCCCGGATTCTATCACACACTTTGGAACGTTTTGGGTCTGTATTTTCATCATCAGAGGTTTCGCGTTCTTGTCCTCCGATTCGAGTTGAGCTTCCTGCGAATTGATTACACCGAGGTTCATGCTTTCCATGTGCGCAGATTCTCCGAAATGCATGGTTTCTGGAAGTTGAATGTCCGTCGTGTCTTCCGACGGTTCACTGGCAGAACTTATTGGACTGTAAGGACCCATGCCGACGATCATAGGCGCAGGAGCTGCGTTAAATGGCGCGAACGGCGACTCCTTTTGCACCTCATATGGCGAGTATAAAATCTCTTTTTGCGGAGTTCTTGGCATTAACTGGAGCTGGTCCTGCAAAGGATTGGGTTGAAATTGTTCTTCAAATGGAAACCTCTGTTCAGGAGATATGTGCTGTTCTCCGAAAAATCGGTCTGGAGAGAAATCAGTCATGACAATGTCGGGCGGAATTCTTTCGGGAGGTAATTTTTCTTGAGGCGAGAATTGATCTTCTGGAGGTAGCTTTTCTTCCAGGGGACACTGTATTTCTCTTGGACTTGCATCAACACGAGACAATCCCCGATTGGTGTTCCACGTGTAAAGTAACCGGGGACGATTCGGTCGCACTTCTTCTTGAACGGGTGCAGAATTTTCATCATCTTCATCGTTGCTTATCTGCTCTATCCAATCACGAACTTTAATGTCCATCTTCATAGGTTCTTTCTCCAAAGAATCACCATCCTCATTCTTTAAGTCTTTTTCTTCATTTGCATTGCAATCACTCACAATCACATTTGTGTTGGATTCAAGGGGACGACTTTCGTAAGGACTTACACGCTTGTGCTTGTGCTTCCGCTTGTGTTTCCGATGATGCTTATCAGCCTTTTCGTCAAAGTTTTCATGATCACCTGATCTATTTCTCATTCTTTCTTTCGACTTCTTCATAGCTTTTTTCAACTTTTTGTGCGTGACATAGTTCATGTTTTCTATCTGTGGATCTGGACGTTTTTGATGAATTTCTTCTGAACTGCTCTCAACATGTTCTTCGATTTCAGCACCAGGTAACCGGGGTGGAATTTTAAGCACAGCTCCATCACCGAATGATATCTTAATGATAGGGGTTGGCTTTGGAAATTTTGATGAGCTGTCAGTAGCACTATCGACGTCATCGGTATGTTCAGTTTCATCACAGGTTGTCTCCTCCTTGTTTTCAAGTTTACCATTCGATTCTCGGTCACCCAAACTCTCTTGGGACGATTCGAGTTCCTTTCGCACATCTTCCAATTTATACAACCGCACTTCAGGAAATGTTTCTTTAGCTTGAGCAATCTTATGTTCGACAACTGATCTACGTGTTTGTCTTTCAGACCTTTCTCGTAACCGACTGCTTTGGGGCTTTGCGACTGCACTTTTCTTCGTTACTTTCTCTTTCTCCAGAGAATCACCATCTTGTTGATATTTTCGTTTCCGTAAACCCCATTTTAAGGTCACCTTTGGTCTGTTTAAATGCCTAGACGGGCTCAAGTGAGGCTTAGGCACGTTTGACGCCGTCTTTGACTGTTTCGGTGATAACGATTTCCCTGTTGAATTCTTACTGTTTTCATGGATCATGTTCTTGCACTTAGAACACAGGGTTTGACGGGGTCTTAGTCTAATGTCACGCACTGCTTTGCTTCGAACTGGTCGAATGTTACCTTTAGGTTGCGGTAAAACAACTTTTTCAGTCAATGTTATTGGATCATGGTTGTAAGTGAATCTGTGAGTGCTTGCAGACACAGAATTTTGCATGTGATCTCCTTCAATCTGCTCAGTAGGAAGGCTGTTGACGCCATTTTCTCCCGGTTTATCACGTTTATTGGGCAAAGAATCGAAGCAAACACCATGGGGGATGTTTCTGAAATAAAAGACGACAATATTTTTGAAAATCAAACATATTTTATACATCATAACATCAAATTTCCTAAATCCACTTTGACAGCTCACAGAAAAACTGTCAGAAATATCCGTTTTTTAGTCAACTTTGAAACGATAATATTCATATACCTCTTATTGCAGTCTAATAATATCCCACGAAACTCTTTAGTTCCACTTTTCAAGGTCACAATGATCACATCATCGAGTGCCTCTTCGACCAAAACGGACACTTTATCCCCCTTCGAAAGACGGTGGTGTTTCCGCTTTTGGTCCGCCATATTCTAAGGGGATCTTCACCATTTGCAGGTGCTTGGTGCTATTCCCCTAACTGCCATTTATGTTTCTGAATACACTCAACAGGATTCGTTTGGAAATTAGGATCTTAATGTTTTGAATATTTATTACAGACAAGTGCTTGGATTGTACGAGTTTTAACTAGTTAAAATATACATAAATTAAAGGTCAATGACCTACATGTATAAATTAATGTCCATATCAAAGTATACTGTGGAATGACACACATACCGGTATTAAAATGTATGCTACAATAACATTTTGTTAAGCTGCATATAGAAATTTAATTCACAGTAATAAATAGTTTTGTTTGATAAAACTTATCATTTCATTATAACCATCTCAATTTATTTTTCATGACGAATGATAAAATCAGGTTTTTTAAAATATATTGTATTGCAGTTGTTTTGCAGAATTCTGGGTTGTATGAACATCTACATTGTCATAGATTCAACATCATTTTAAAGGCATACTATCACGGCGGGTTGACCTATATAATGGAAAAACGAATTTCGATCTGAGACTACTTACACTTGATTTGTCCACCAAAAGTAGTTTTTTTTTATATTTACTGATGCACTTATTCCCAAACACTCAATACCTACCAAAAAAAATATAATATTTTATATAAATTATGATTACGGACCCATAATTATCTTGTCTTTGATGTATTACAACTGATCTTATTAGGAAAGTGACCAAATATTTTCAGTTATCTCCCTTTTCATGTGTATAATAGAACCCAATCAACTAATCGCGCGATTGTACATTATCTGATTATGGTATAGTGGAATGTTCTGTCTATCACACAGCAGGGGAAAGAATTTTGGAAGTACAAACATGATTTTGTGTATGTCAAGTGAATGTACTTTGCATTTATACCTAAGAAATAGTCCGAAACAACCATACATATCTGTGATATTATGCGTTAAAAATATTATTCATACTTTCCATATCAAAGTATTTGTCAAACTATTAAAATTACCCAATTTAATCCTTGTAGGATTTTAATAGGCTCTCGGTTGCTCCTTTCTTGTAATGCGTGTATATACATGATGTACATGTATAATATATAGGGGAGGATCCAGGACTTTATTTTAGTGGGAGCCGAAGCTTCAGCTCGTGGTGAAAACTTAAATGCATACAATCACAGATTGTAATTAGCCCATAGCACAAAATTTGATTTTTAAAAAAAATGCAAAATACTTTCATTTGTAATACTTATCATCAATATTTTCATTTTCAATTTCCTTTTCCCTTTTATTTATTAAAAAAAAGAGAAAATCCCCTTACTTAGATTAAAGGCAAGAGGATATTTTGTATGGGAGAATTCTACCAAATTTTGGAACAGCATGAAGAATTTAATGTAATTATTCTCCTAATGTGTCTACAGTTCTTGAAGATTACATGGAGTATGCAGATGTTTGGACATTCTCCATTGTTAAATATATATAAAATTTAATTTATATGTAAAAAAAGACTACTGGCCCTTAATTAATAATGTTGAGTACCAGTCCTAGTACATGTATATATAATATAATAATTCTACAATCTATGTACAAATTACCTCTTCTAACCAAAGACAATACTAGTATTATATTCTCGTATCAGTATAAGGTGTCATGCTTCTGGTTTAAATGGAACAACCATGACAAACAGAGTCAATATCTGGATAAAATACAGTAGATGCTTCCAAGCTGGATATAGAATTTCCTCCACGTCATTATAACAATGATGAGTTGTTCAACAAGTATTATATATTTTAGGATTGTCTTCTCTTATTTCATACCCTTTCCCGCAACTATCGGTATTCAGATTACAAAACGAATGATTTACTGACGTGAAATCGTAGTTCGTGAATGGATATGACGTATTTTATTTATAATAGAATGAGCAGTTCTTTGTGCACCGAAGAGCACATTTTCAGACGTAAATTCCAGGGGACGTAACTCTTCTTTCCCAAGAAAACGTGTGCAAATGTGATCGGCCTTGTTCAAATCACACTTTGAAGAAGAATACCAACTGTTGTATTCTGAGAAACAAGTATGTGTTACTATCAAAATTGCCTAATTACTATTATTTGAGTCTATATACATATAAGAATTATCCCTACTGTTTATAAATACATGTATATTTTTAAAGGTATAATGCCACAGATATTTCTTAGGTACAACTGCAAAGTACATTCACTTGACATACATAAAAATCCTGTTTGTACTTCCAAAAACCTTTCCACCACTGTATGGTAGACGAAACATTCTACTATAATGTACAACGGTGCAATAGGTTGATTAGAAAAATAATAGCGTTCAGGGTATCCTTTCACGAAGCTCTCTTATCCACTAAGAGACTGGTAGGGCTCTCTTTGCCGATAGCTAATACACTGCTAATAGAGCACTACCAGTCTCTTAGTAGATAAGAGAGTTTTTCATGAAAGGATACCCTGGGTTCTATGTTTGCACATGAAAAGGGAAATCACTGAAAACGTTCGGTCACTTTCTATAAGATCAGTTGAATACATCAAAGACAAGATAATTATGTGTCCGTAACAGTAATTTATCGGGGTTGGGGAATAAATGCATCAGGAAATAACAACCTTGGGTTGACAAATCAAGCGCAAGTAGTCTTAGATATAAATTTGTCCATTCCGCCATGATAGCATGCCTTTAAATATTTATTTTTTTGGCAATTATCAACTACATTTTTATAAATATTCAGGTTGGGGACAATATACATAAGGAATAGTCGCTTTGATAATATTTGGCCATACATTTATAATACATGTATGGTCAAATAAAATAACATACACTACAAGTGCATTTTTTAGAGCTGGGTGGAAATAACACTGTCCACGGCATTAGTTAATTGAAAACCAGGGCCCCAATATGAATTTGAATTTGAAATTGAAAACCTGGAAATTGAAAACTTCTTCATTATGGTGATATAACTTCTGTACCATGTGTACGTGGTAACAAAACAAATTCAACAATGTTCAATATAATATAAACATTTAATCATGACACATGCATAGTCACCAACATATAGGAACATGCATTCATCTACAAAATAGGGTACACCATATGCTCGCAACGCATGCACGCACACTCACACGCACGCAGGCGCACACACACACACACACACACACACACACACACACACACACACACACACACACACACACACACACACACACACA
>JAUTBQ010167555.1:0-12050 GCA_032361185.1 Lepetodrilus ovalis | reverse complement strand
CTCTCTCTCTCTCTCTCTCTCTCTCTCTCTCTCTCTCTCTCTCTCTCTCTCTCTCTCTCTCTCTCTCTCCCTCTCCTCTCTCTCTCGTAGCATATGCACATGTAGTATATTTTCGCCCATGCTTGCATATGTGAGTATTTGGCAGGAGTTAGTTATACTCTATACTCATGATGTTGTTATATACCTATACGTGTGGAGTTGATACTAGACGTATACCTATTGTCGTGTCTGTATCGAGCCATACACTGGAGCCAACAGCTTATCGTCAGTCTCTGGGATGCCGTGAACCAATTGCTGGCGTAAGCCGTCGCCAACAACATGTGGACGTCGTGCTCGAAGTCATTGTTGTATCGAAAGTATTCCTCATAGCACTTCTTTACTGCGGCATATATACTGTCACTATCCACATACATGGGTTTGCGAAGGAGATACTTCGCTATCATCAGAGATAGCCGCGCTATGCTTTGTGGCGTATGGCCGTAGTCGTATTTTGGATCGTATTCCGAAAATTGGAGTTCGTTGACTTGATGCCTTTGGGCGTTCAGCTCGTCCTTGACTTTCAAGTACTCCATCTCCATCATCCTGTTTTTGGCATTGGCGAGTTTGAGGTCTCGTTTGAACTTGGCTACCTGTGTTTCCAGAGAACTGATCCTGTACAGAAGCTCAGCGATGTCGGCGTTGGTGATGGCTTCGCTGGCTCGTTGGCGTCTTCTCTGGTCCCTCCATGCCGTCTCGAAATCTCCATCGTCCACCTCGGCAGCTATCCCGGGACATTGAATCTGATGGCTGGCCAGCTCAAACCTGTTGACGACCTCGTCACATCCGGCGCACTCTACTGGGAAGAACGCACACGTGTCCAAATGCCCCTTGAGACGGTCGAGCTTTACTACACCTTTGCATCCCCTCTCGGCGTGGTCGCACTCTACCTCGAAACCGTTGATGAGATTCCGGAGCGCGTGTACCGGTTTCGCGCCTTCCGTTCCTACACGTGTTCTGCATTCGGGGCAGGTCTCGATCTCGGGTTTCTCTAACCAGGTATCCAGACACGAGCAACAGAACGTGTGTCCACATGGAGTCAGTACAGCGTCTTGGAGCACGCAGCCACATATACCACAAACCAGGTTGGGATCTACTGGACCAACGAACTTGTTGATGCTGTAACCCATTGCCTAACCGCTCTGCGTGTGTGCGTGTCTATACTATTATACCTCCTCTCCCTCTGTTTACATACACCTGTCAATCACTCCTCTTCAATGTGTACAAACAAACACGCCACCGTCGTCTGCTTCAATGAAGCATATAATTTTCTCAAATCACACGCATCGTCTACGAGCTCATCCAGTAGCTATATCAATTAAGCAGATCTGCGATCAGTGATTCCTTATTGTTGAACTGATCGAGTTCCAGATACACGTATCAATTAACAGTGAGCAGCGTATAGACTTCCGGTCGTCTGTCCAATATGGGTAACCCTGCGAAACCAGGTTGCATGATCTCTTAGCTTAACTCACGACGATAAATCCCACCTAGCCGCGACAGCCGGTAATATAAACTGGTAATCGAATTACCTTCTTATATATTGAAAGGCTCGCCTATTAGGGATCCGGATAGTTCACTCGTTGTCGACTCGTTCGGCCAGTCCACTGCTTCGTTAAACCTGTATTCTATCCACCTCTTATATGACTGATCCCAGAATAAACAGCTCTGCTGCTTTAACTGTACCCGTGACAGGTGCTGTCGTCTGCTTCAATGGCCACGGGGGTAAGATGTCTCACTTTGAACCTAACAACCGGAATGCACAATTTCAATACGTGAAAAGAACTTCCGAAGAAGTCAATAAGTTCTTCAAAAGTGAGGCACGCCCCAAATCTTATTCTATTAAAAAATTGTCAATAGATTCCGCTGGCATTTACAGATCTTATTGCACGTTAAGTACACTCGAACTATGAACAGTCAAGACTTGATCTACGCTAAACCCAGGCTGTTATTAACTCACCTCAGTTTGGTAACTCGAGCTTCGCATCTGCTGCACTCTTCTGGTAGTAGCTTAGGCACAGTCGGCAGATCGGACAGAAATCTCTATTAGTTCTACCTGCCGCTTGATAAGCTGACGCCTTATGAATACACTAGAAGATGTGCATAATATATGAGCCACACTCCTTGTGATATCTTCCAAATTAACAGGTTTATGGTACTCGACGTGACCCGTGTTGTCTCATACTCGAGAGTCCGTGTTCTGTGGGAATGTTCCTAGTGAAAGGTGTAGCAACACCGTTGGCATGTAATTGATGGCAGTTGAGTTGGTGGATAGGATGTTTTCTCTGTTTACCAATCTATTTTCGGCACGCTCGGTCGATAACTGAAGATTATTCTGCTAGCATCGGAAGTCGGCATACTAATCGTCATGGTTATCGGATTCTGATTTTGTTTTCTTTCTTGACGCTTCGATCCTTCCTTTATTTACTAAATGTATGATTTAATAGTTTAATGGCATATCCCCCTATACATGTTTACTATCACAGCTAAATCAGGACGCTGTTATATGTTACGTTTTTCGTAGAGCTCTATACACTTGTTCTGTGGGTACGGAAACATGGAAACAGGCTCCTATATATTAGCATAGGGTGTCCTGGAGCGGGTTCCCTGCACAGAACACATGCAGGACACCCGATGCACAGATGCCCTACCAGGAACCCGGAGGCATCCGTATAGTGATCTCTGATCGTAATTTTTGCCGTGTGTGTACATATTACGACTCGCAATACGTAATATATCACATTAACAGCTATAAACATGCAGTGATACAAATAAAACCATTCCAGCCATTAATGCATCATCTACGGTACAGTATACCGTGCACTGTACATTAACCATCTCCCTGCTGGATTACGCACATGCACTGGCACTATTTAGGGCATCTCAGGTTGCCTGGCACATGGAGAGGGTCTACAGCTTTCTGTATTTGTCTACTGTACTGCATACAGCTTTATTTGTCTTCCGTATACTGTACGTTATATGTGTGACTGACTATATATTATAATATTATATAGACCAATACATGTATGTATACCCAAGTCGCTGAAGCCTTATTGGATACGTTATCTTTCACAATATCCTTAGGCAAAAGCAAACACGTTCATATTGTCTTAGCGTGTATAATTATGAACAAGCTATATTATGGAATGCGTCCCAGACTCCCTGTGGGGTGGGGGTTGTCCGGGGGTGAGGGGTGGCAACGGTTGAGAACATAGCTTTTAACAATTGTACAGTGTCGATACGTAGTGCCAATGACTATAATGACCACGGTAAAGCAAGACAATATGCACTTTCTGAAGTAGTGTTGAATAGAAACGCATCTTCTATTTCTAGATCCAGATATTAGTAATACGCACTTTCTGAATTACAGGGTTCTAGAAATACATTGTACAACGATACAACGCATCTTCTAATTCTAGATTCAGATGACAGCGTTTTCATGTTATGTAATACGGTATCGGTCCGTCGGTATCGCTAGTCTAGATGTTTTTCGATTTTCTTATATGATGCATTTGACAGAGACAGGAAAATATTACACTTACAGCAAACGGAAACTGCAAGGTAACAGATGTTCTACCATTAATAATACAAATTAAATTATCTCACGTATATTACCCGCACGCCAAAAGTCGCACATTCACAACAGAGGGCATTCCGGTGGGGAAGCACTGGCGAGCTCACGCACGCTGGCGCACGCACAGAGATTCTTAATCAGTCAGTGCTAACGTTCTTTGTTTCAGGTAGAAATTGGAAATGTCAAATACTAAAAATGAATGTTTTATGAGTTAATTTTACGATGAGAATGACCATAGACACTTGATACAGCTGAAAGTGAAGAGAACACGCTTAATAATTGATTCTGCAAGAGGCGTCTGGCAGCTGCAGATAAAATGGTACATGCCAATGTATCCAGAGTTTTGTATTGGAGTCCGGTGTTTCGCCCTAGTATTATCCTCCTCGGTCAAGACATATTACACGATAACAGGCTGAGGCCCGTTGCACAAAACAGTTGTAGCTACTCAAAATTTCGGAACCCACTACAAGTGCAACTCCAATGTATGAACCATATTTATCGCTATGAGTGTCTTTTCTCGAAGCTCTCTTATCCACTAATATAAGAGACCATGGCGCATGTATTAGAGATCGCTACGAGAGCGCTATCGTCTCTTATTAGATATAAGAGCTTCCAGAAACGCTACCATGGTTAGTATAAAAACTGATGTAGCGATAAGATTTGTTTGTGCAACCAAACTTATATTTGTAGTGAGGTCCAAGAAATTGACTTATAATCAATTGTTGTAATAATAACAATAATAATAATAATAATAATGATGTGTATTTTTAAGGCGCTAGCCTATGCATGCACAAGGTGCATGCTGAAAGCGTTTCAAGAGTGTGTAACGGTAAAACTGATTAAAAAGATGGGGTTTTAGTTGGGCTCTGAATCTGTTGAAAGATTCTAAGAGTTTTATACGAGTTGGGAGATCATTCCAGAGAACAGGAGCCACAGTGTAGAAAGATCTTTTCCCATAATGGGAGAGTTTAAACGATGGTATGGAATTGTAGGTACAACCTCCTACATGCATTCAGTATGTGTCACAAAGATAAACCCATTAACTACTTTCCCCTCTTCTTCTTTTTTAATTCCGGTTTTGAGCCGCTATTTCACTTACTAGTATATCTCGACTTGTCCACCATAAAATAATTATAAAACTGATGATGGCATAACGCACCGTGTGACATTATTGTATACGTGTATGTAATTGGTTACATATACCAATTAGTGTCACTAACGCTGCGACACTTCCTTTACGACAGATAAGGCGGAGTAGTAGCAGTATAAAGTAATATCATAATATTGCGACTTCATTATATTACTGATTTGTATCCCCAGGTGCTGTTCAATGGAAATCAAACTTGAAAGAGAATAATATTTATGATAATGAAGGTATGCAACCGTAATAGACATGGCCGACACTGCTGCCTACTTAATTCCTAATCTGCCAAGCGTCTGGAAGGGTAAACATAAAATTAATGAATACCACATACAAAACTACCCATTAGGGGTTAGTTTCAGACCATCCAAACTACTCGGGTATATTATTAGACCTTCAAAACTAAACTCGGGTAGAGAGTTTAGTTTGAGAACTCACCAGTATTAATACTGTACTTTTTTTTTGTATTGGGGTTTAGAGTCGCTTTCTAGAATCTTTCAGTAATATCACGACTTGTCAGTTTAGGACAGGAAAAAACCTGCAACATCCGTAGCGCTGAATGTTGCAGTAAACCTGTGAGCACCAGCTGGTACTGAAAGACTAAGAATTATATCTATATTGCCAATATCGCGTCAGAAAATTACTTGCGCTAAGACTGGATTTGAACTTTTGGCTCCGAAGTCCAAACGTTCTACCACTGCGCTACCACCCGCCTCCATTACTGCACTAGTTTCCAACATATTATACCAGTAATATCAAGTATGTCCAGTATATAACGGATACAAACAAATCAAACTAGTGTATTATGTTTTTCAATAGCGATTGGAGAAATTTGAGAAAACTACCTGTAATCTTCTTGCATCTGGAGTCAGGTGCGTCACCATTAGGCCGAGAAGCGCACCGTCCTATCAGCGTCAAGTCGTGCATCAGCTGGTAATGATGACGGTAGAGTTCCGGCCTAGTCACGATTTAGACCTAGTACCAACAATGTGTGTGTTCAATCCATGAATCACAGGATTACCGTTTCCGAGCAAAGAAAGTCGTATTCGTCGAGCTACAAGGTTTCGTGTACCAGTTTACAAGGAAACCCGAAATATTCGATTGGCCTGTAATAGGAATGACAAATATAGTGGTCCAATACAAACAAAATAAAAATAAATAATTCATTTTCGAAATAGGAAAATAAATACCAAAAAGACTTTGTGGAAGACTAGGTGAACACTATCCTTAAATTTTAACATTATGAAGGTATTGAATTTATATCCCTTACATTCAATGAAGGCAAGATTTCTGACTATGTTACTCTACATACACAATTGTATTCCCGACAAAGAAAATACTACACATTTATGAATGTTTGTAGTAGTAATATCCATATTTGCACTCAATTTGTGGACATGAAGAGAAGCTTGTAAAATAGTGCATGCATCGTTATCGGGCAATTTGAAACGTGACAACGAAAGCAAAATTTAACGAGGTCTAAAAGACAAATTTACTAGTTTTAAGAGTGTTCCCATTGTCTGCGACGTTTAACACTTTAACATCAAGACTTCCTGTGAACAGATGTACAAGCTGCAGGCAAAGTTTAACGAGTACGTATAGTAGGCATATCATGGACACATTCGGTCACGTAAATACTAATAACCAGCCGATAACCCGTGTAACTGCGAGAAAAGAGACGTTTAGTTTTCTTCACATTCAACTTCAAACGAGAGAATTTCTGCTTATTATGTCAGTCATTAATGGTTGGTTTTTGGTTCAAAGCCACTTTCAAGATTTGCATGCATATTATGTACTGCTTGTCTGAATTTCCACAAATTTTTTTAAGTGCCAACTGACTTGAAATATCACGCTGCAGATAGAACATGGATACCCCGCTCAGACAGTACACTGTCTCTTTAACCCTCTACCTGCTGCAGGCAGTAATGTATGTGCATGATCCAGCAGGGATCGAGAGGGTTAATGCTGAGCGCCAAGCAGGGAAACAGCAAGTATAATTCTTTAACGTTTTTTAGGTATGGCGCGACCAGGGATCCAACCCAGGACCTTCCACACTCGGGGCTGACGCTCTAATCATTACGCCATGGAGCCGGTTTTTGTTGTTTGGTCAAGTGATATTATTCACATGCACGTTCAAACTTGCACTTCAACGTGGGCAAGCCTGTCACATATCACATGATGAACATTATGTGACTCTATACACAGGAATTCTCGCGTTTCAACTTGAACGTGGGGAACGACATGTAAAGTCAATTTTAAAGGTATTACAGAATAGGTCCATCGTTTGTAACACATATGATACTAGATTCTATACTGTTATATGCACCTAAGTTTATTTACCTTGGATATGTGTCAGTGTACGATTGGTTTGGTTCGGATATTATAACTTTTACAGAAGATGGCGTTGTTGTCTCTTTTTTTTTTCTCACTCTGCATTATTTACCATTGTACTCAACACAAAATAAATTCTTCCTAATAGTGAGTCGTGTGATGCCCCATGGGTTATACACAATGGAACATTTAAGACTGTTTATACTTACAAAATTTACCCAACAGAGACAAATATTTCTAACTATTATTTTGATGCATGGATAGCCTCTCGCAGAAACTTTGTATTAAACATTTAGTGTCTGCATATGTATCTGTGACTTCAGATTGGATCCAGCGTTCATCATCAAATGTATACATCACCTGCTGATATAAGTCAGTAAATCTTGGCGGGTCTTCCACATTTGGTTTTCAAATCCGATGGCAAAGTCTACACTGACAGTATCAGTCTGTCCATTTTAGCTGAAATGAGATCATACTCAGGGAACCTTCCGTTTTATACAGAAGAAATTTCTTAATAGAAATATTTTGTGTACCAGTATATGTATGTGTTCATAAATTCATATACAATTCAATTTTAGCATTATTTTATTATTTGGGGTTTAATAACTGCTTTCACGGTTATTTCACTTACGTAATTATATCACAGTTTAGGGCAGGTGGAATGGAATGAATTAGTGCTTTACGTCCCAGCGGGAATATCTCACCCATAGTCGACAACAGGGCAGGTGGAAACACACAACATCCGTAGAGCTGAATGTTGCATTAAACCTGTGAGCACGGGATGGTACTGATTGACCAAGGATGATAACTGTAATTCACTTATGAGTGTTTAATTCTTGGGACTTCAAACTGGAATCTCATTAGGTTTCCTGATGAAATATAACAAGTCTTCAGACGATGAGAAACGAGAACAATCTACAGTAAGTTAACATGAAACAGTTGGACTAATATCACAACAGGTTTAGTGACTCTAGCTTACTGGAACTTATTTAACGTGTCTAATCTTTGCCCATTTTACACATACGTGTACCCATAAACAAAACATAACAAGGCCAACTTCAAGATACACAGACATCAATTTACATGTAGGTACGAAGTTTAGAATCCTGCGTGAGGTGTTTTGGGATACAAATGTGCGTATTATACTCAGGAAAATACAATACTTTCATTTTTACTAGTATTTCAAATTCTATTTAAAAATAATCAAACATTCAATTAAAAAAGATTACTGATGTGTGGCCACCAATATCACAGCTAGATATATTTTTGTTACTTTAAACAGTTTTCTTTAATTTATCTACTGTAAATTATAAAATGTTTGTGAGTATAAAACTTTAATGAATTTAACAAGTTGCTCTTAGACATTAATATTTCATTCACTAATATTTTGTAAGAGTGCCTTGGTATGTAGATTATGCGAGTATTTACTGTATATCCATGTGCAATTAGTTAATTGTCGATACTAGTCGAACCCCCCCCCCCCCAGTTATCCAGACGGTTGCGTTCCCGGTAAAATCGTGCGGGTAACTGAATTTCCGGTTATCTGAATTTGGCAAGAGTTGGATTTTAGAGCTGCTTTCAAGATTATTTTGCTTATTGACAGTATCACAGCCTGTTCATATATGAACATCATAAGAGACACCATCCTAGCACCCAAGAGGTACTTATTACGTTAGCACTGAATAGAACAATAACATGTTTCATTGAATAGATTTTTATGGTGTTTTCATAGGGAAAATTATCTCATTGGTTGGCGTTTTGCCGTAGATGTGTGCCAGGGGTTCCGTGCAGTGCTAACGTAATAAGTACCTCTTGGGTCAGAGGATGAAGAGACACCTACCATACTTCATTTCATAAAGTCAAGTTGGTCCAATATTTTTCTAATGTTCTATTCCAATCACGGACAGTGTTCTACTTAGACCCTACATCAATTCATTTCTACACCTTCATCTATTTCCAGCAGCAAATTCATTGTTCCCAAACAGACACCATATGTTATGTGCCTTGCCACAAAGCAGTCGAATGTTATGTAATTGATGATAATGTAATAAATCCAACTTGGATCTCGGGGCATCCTGACGATTATCCTACAATTGTTTTGTGGTATGTTCTTAGTAATTTCACTACAAGAATTGTATCAGGGTATCCTTTCACGAAGCTCTCTTATCCACTAAGAGAGTGGTAGTACTCGCTTTTCCTATAGCTAATACACTGCTAAGAGAGCGCTACCAGTCTCTTAGTAGATAAGAAAGCTTTGTGAAAGGATACCCAGAAGGATAATAATCTTTACGAACGGGATAGAACTTGAATCTGGGTCCTTTGGCTCCGAAGTACAGTGCCCACTTGATATAACATGGTCCGATACACAGCGGATTCAGATATAAGGTGGGGTCGGATGTGGATCCCATTTTTATTTTCGATATTTTCCTGTAATATCGTATAAGGCGGGTACTATAAGGCAGGGGGGTGGGGGAATATCATGGACCCCCAACGATCAATACCGTAGTAATACAGTGAAACCATCACACGATTCATTTCAACATTGAACGGAAGACGAAAAGACAAACATGAAGGCAACAACATTTATTCAGTATCTGATTTCCTCATCACAGACGTCGCTCATTCAGACATTATAAAAACATGGTTGCCGTCTATCAAAGACAAGCAATATACATGTAAATTAAAAAAAGACTAGCTTTCAGAATTCTAAAAGACAAAACATTTGACAATGTACACGCAGAACTACCATAGCTCTAGAACTTAACATAGAAGGAACACACAGCATACAACCAGTACTTGCTGTGCCAGTCGTGTACAATCAAGAACAGGGGTGCGTTCAGGCTGCACTACATTTACTACACTACTTTTCCTACAAATAATACGCGGTACAGACCCGTATGAAAAGTAGTTCATATATTGCTGTATTCCTGGCTGAACAGCTTCCGTAGCACTACATATGCAATGTAGCGAAAAAATTAGTGCAGCCTGAACGCACCTCAGTAAATACAAATCATTACAAGACACGTATATGGCAACACATAAATCGTTATCAGTTTTGATCTCTGCCTTCTTTTCAATCCACACATACTGACATTCACACATGAACTTAAGAACTTGCACACCACATGTGCGACTTGCACACATCTAGGACATATTCAGAGATTTCAACGTAACATCACCAACATTAACCGGTTTACAAATATTATCACAAAGCTCTTGGCTTTCAGGACAGTCTATTTACATGTGTGTTGCATTCCGTGGTCTGTTTTCTGACGTTTCCGTGCTTGCATCGAGGAGAAGAACTCTTTGATATCTTCCTCTCGGACGACCTGTGGGCGAAAAATATATATTCACATGTTATGATTACGTCGTTGCCCAGGTGAGTGGTTAATATCGTTTGTTGATGTTCATTTCCAGACAAATATAAGCGAATTGATCTAGGAATTGGGTCTAAACCAAAAAAGCGAAACAAAGGCAACAATCGCAAGCTGTATGCAAATATGATGTGACGAAATCACCAGACACTCAAACGAAAAATGGCCACATGACCCGAGTGATCTGTTGATGTACGTGATTGATTGATTGATTGATTGCTTTACCTCGCTGCATATACCTCTGGCGATAGTGTATTGGTTCAAGTTTCCGATGCACTGTTTGAAAGTGTTAAACTCGCATAAAGCGAAATAAAAACAATAAACGCACTAATTTCTCTGAAATACATCTCATATTCAGATATTTCAGCACCAGTTAGTTACCTTTCCATTTTCAGCAAATTTCTTTAGGTAATCTCGCAATTCTGACTTGAGGTCATTAAAACCTGAAAATATAAAAATAGAATTTACAGGATATGAATATTAACATAAATTGGCACTGAAATAGAAAACAAACCGGTTTTGGTTCAAACCGTAATACCTACCCAAATGCAGAGAGAAAAATAATTGATGGACTGTTTGATATAGTGCTTTACAGCACACAATGACTCAAATGCTAGATTAGTAAATAGAAAAATAATAACAAGCAATACATAACAGAAGTCATAGCGAAATTTCTCATTCACAATGCACAATATATGAAATCGACAGAATAATTAATGAATTATTGGCGATAAATGTGCTACAAATGTGATCTATAATCCTGATAACGTGCCAATTAAAAATCTTTTTAATCTATTAAATTGTAGTTTCTTTTTTTATGTGGCCCCAATTGTCTTAGAAGTGGGGTTGATACTAGAAATGGGCCTACTACAGTGCCCCCTCGATATAACACGGTCCGATGCATCGCAGATTCGGATATAACGTGAGGTCAGACGTGGATCCCATCTTTATTTCCCTGTAATATCGTATAAGGCGGATACTACAAAGTAGGGGGTATGTCATGAACCCCAACTTCAGCGTTATATTGAGGGGACACTGTACGTGTGCGTCCCAGTGCAACAACGCTCGCGTGGACCCCCGTCATACCGTGCATTATCTCTATCTGCTGGACCCGGTCCATCTGAGACAGGGCGTTCATCTCCTTGGCGTGCTGCGAGACCGGCTCGCCCAGACTGCGAGACTGCTCCTCGTACGCGTCTACTGTGTCCTGGGGATCGGTCAGGAACTGGATGTCCTTTTCCTGGTACATTGTCTGTGGAAAATAGTAATATTATTGTTTCACATCCGAGGGGTTTGACAAATTTGCTGATGGAGAGCAGGGGAGGCGCTATCAGGCCCCCATTGTTATGAAAAATGTTCCAAGTACGTAGTCATGCTCAGGCATGGCAACATATACAATTGTGATTTCATCGGCAAAACAAGCCCGGACTGCAGGACCTCAAGCCATGCAGGGCTCGACAGTAAGGACATGTGAATTAGTCCAGATTAGCAAGCCTTTAACCTACAGTTACATGTCCAAAAAGGCACAGGGACAGGTGCCTCAAAAAGTTAATGTAGAGCCCTGCCATGTCCAGCGAAGATTTATCGAACCCTG
>JAUTBQ010167544.1:0-12052 GCA_032361185.1 Lepetodrilus ovalis | reverse complement strand
AAATTCAATTTCAACAAACACAAGGGGACATAACTCTCAAACTATGATTGCTTCATATATAATGAATACATCAAAGACAAGATAATTATTAGTCATGACTAATAATTATTATAAAATATGGAATTTATTATAAATATCAAATGTATACCAGTAAATAACAACTTTTGGGTGTACAAATCAAACGTAGATTGTCTCAGACAGAAATTCGTTTGGCCATTATCTAGGCCAATCAACCGTGATAGTATGCCTTTAAGAAAGGATGCTCTGTTTATGAATTTAGTCGTCTTCAGAAAATTGTTTCAATAGAGTACGTGAAATTGAGTGACTTGTGTAGATCTACATGTAATACAAAAAGGGCATTTTCTTTACGTATGTCTGACTGTCTCAGGAAAACTAGACGTGAACAGCCTGAAATAAATATGTAAGAGAACATCATCCAATCAGGAAACTGTACTATGCCAGAAAGTGGTCTTCATCACTTTTTGAACAGACATAATAAGTACTGGATTAGTGAGGTTATCCCGTTGGACCATTTACCAGTTTCTATGGGCAATCAAGTTATATTTTATGGTATCCTGATTTATCTTCTCATCGATAGTGCACTTAACGTACACTGAAATGTATATGTGTATGAGTGGATATGAACAATGCTGGGTACACACTCCAGTAGCACATATCCAAGTTAAGTTTTCTACGGCATTGACAATTCATCAATCAGACTACCGCCATCAATGTTCGTCAAATCAGCATCATGGCGTGTATTTCTCCAATTATTGTACATGCGAGTAAACTTTAAATAATTATTAATCCATGCCCGTCACTGTCATGGCGGCAGTTTTCGCCATTTTATCCTGCTCGGTAACCGCAAGCATAGCAGGCGTGAACGGACGCGCTGAAGTGGAAAATAAGAGATTCACTTTTAAGCACCGATCTAATTAAGACCGTGACATGTGAGCTTATATTGAACAGATGCATGGACAGTTATTCGTGTCCAATCCAATCAGACTCCGGACATCCTAAATTCGCCACTCAGCATGTACAGTGTCAAACGAAGGAAATCCGTAACATTTGCACTGCAGAGTATACTACTCAACTTTGTTAGGGATTATACTAATAATAATAATAGTAGTAGTAGTAGTAGTAGTAGTAGTAGTAGTAGTAGTAGTAGTAGAAGTAGTAGTAGTAGTAATTGGTAGTATTCGAAAGGATGCTTATGGCGCTACATTATTACCCCGGTCATTGGATCTGTGTGCTTTCTATTCGTTGACAACTCCCTGTGGTGAATGTAACCTACTAGTAGTCGAAGGTACTAATGAAATATGCTTAGATATGTTTGTTGACGTGGAGTCAAGCTAGAATTGGTCTTAAGATTGGTCTTAACACAAACTATGGAAATGCTTATTGTCTGTATTATATAGTCCAAATATTTCTTAGTTTAGACTTTCAAGAGCTACCGTGATTTCAGTCAATTCAACAATTGTGGAATTAGTAAATGGTGTAACTGCTCAATGCAAAAAAGTAACGAAAACACAGACCAGTGTCCATGTGGGTTGGGGCTTGGTCTCCTATCAGACTATCGTATTCTAACGGAAACCGACCATCATGTTTTCACACGGTGCTCATCATATAAGTACGCGCATGTGCACAAGTCCAGATCTTGACCCCAACGGGTTGAGTTCATAAACACGGCTATGTATGTGCTCGTCAACAGCTTACTGTATTATGCAGTAGGACATCGTAGTGCATAATACATGTACCAAGTAAACCAGATAGAACTGTAAAGTAGATACCGGTAGATAGATAATTCTATCTATCTTCTTTACAGTTCCATCTGGTTTCATCTGCGGATACGTATTAACCTAGCAGATTATACCTATTATATGTGATAACATTGTTGCCAGATCAATAACGAGCACTTTGGTGAGGAATTATTACCCCTTATCACCGTCAGTGTTCCTGGACTTCCTATTGGGTAATGGCTGATTACTCGACCGCATTAATTCGTCCGTGTCATGTTATGTGTGTTAATTGATGTTCATTGATGTTAAAACATATAATCGTTAACGATGCCCGTCCCGTATCGACGCTTTTTCATTCAGATCTAGAGAATTAAGTAATTATTGAAGTTGCCGCATTGAAATAAGTGTCGTAAATGATGCAAGTCTGTACATGCGATTGCTTCAGCGAGGATATGTCTGAAGAGCCGAAAAGGGTAGGATCATTTCTTCCCTATTGCACTCGGGTAATTCGACGTGATAATTATTACGGATCAATTCAGAAAAGTCTGTATTTCTGAAACTGAGGATTTCAACTGTGAGAATTCCGCCCTTGCGTCGTCTTATAAGTTTCATCATATCGACCTAGAACACAAATACGTCCTCGTAACCTTCGCGGAAACCTTGAAGATGCAACCTGACAGAGAGAGATAATGACGCATATTATTTTATTTTTCACTGAAAAAGTAAACGCTCAAGGAGGTACATCAAGCACGAATTAAGCTATATGAACTCGCTAACTCATCGTATGGGTCATTCTATAAAGCTAGTTGATAGTAGCAGATGTATAGATGGTCATCAATTTAAAAACCTGTTGTATGAACAAACTGTTGAGTTTATTGTAAACTTTTGTTTTTCTATGTAAAGCAAAATGTTTGAAAAGCTATTAAAAGAGATTTTTTACTGGGGTACAAATGTTTCGAATTTAGTACGAAAATGGCAGCCAGATTTGTGACATGACTAAGAGGCCCAAATTGACTACATTGCTACATTTTAAACAATGTGCACTTGTTGAAACTGCTCAATAACCTTTCCTTCATTTGTTACAAGATCGTTCATTGTATTACTATATGAAATATTTGCAAATTTACCCAATCAATACCGACGTAACGCGTAGTTTCTAATTTGCGACACCTCTTATATAAATATTTGTCCAATAAAGCAATCTAAAGATAGAACCTTGCACCAAACGTATTAATACAACGTTTAGGACTACAAGACTGCATTATGGACTTGAACAAAGTAGTCTCCGAGGATGAATGCATTTCCGGTATGAATCCATGTCAAAGGTATGACTTCCGGTCTTATAGTCGTTACGTGGAAGAGCACTGTTATCAAAATCATACAAGAATCAGCGGAAATGTTTAACTTGGTTTTGCGTTAAGTGAGTGTAGTCCCATGGTGGTACTACACTGGATAACCTCACGTAAATTAATGAAAAACTGAAGAATTCAACGAAACCAGTTAATTTAGATGTTTGTTTGCAGTGTACATTGTCATGCAACACATTTTTCTTTGTAGTTTGATGTCTTTTTGTGGTTGATGTGGTTCATTGAAAGCATATTGTCACTAGACATCTGACATCGACTTGATCGATCGTCAAGGATACTAGCATTACGTGTCACAGGTGGGGATAGGGGGCCCCTTCCCTTTTGTTACAAAATGTGGCTGAATCTCGATTGCAATTTTTTTTTCATAATTCTATAGACATCTAGGCTACAATTTCGCAACCAAATAATTTGTGTCACTATTATTCCGGTGGTTACTCCGTATTGCTTAATTTCCGCATCGTGCTGTTTTGATGAGATCGGCCATTATCCATCGGAGGTTATGGAACAGCGGGTAGACAGATAATGTAACAGCTGGTATATTTCCGCGAATAAATGAGATCATCGCAAAAGCAATGCTTATGTAGTTGCTAGATGCAAATCTACATACATGTGCTAATCTTAACCATATTCATATCACCAATTCAAGCAATTTGGGCAAATTAGGGTCAGTGCCTATTTTACACAAGTGACCACCAGGGTATCCTTTCACGAAGCTCTCTTATCCACTAAGAAACTGGTAGCTTTCTCTTTACCGATAGCTAATACACTGCAAAGAGAGCGCTACCTGTCTCTTAGTAGATAACTATATATATATAGTTTAAATCATCGACGTTTCGTCTGCCAAAATGCAGACATCCTCAGGGTTTAATTAAACTATGTTTCCTACTAATTTAATAGTATATATAATACCTCATTCAAATCGGATTATCAATGTATTAGTACCATGTTCGCGGAAGATTAGACGTTGATCGAATCCGACTTAGTTTATTAAAATGTTATTCATTATTTTACAGAGTTAGGGCGTAATTGTTTCGCTTCACTGACTCTGGTATGAAGCATAGCGCAGATAGGTGAATCTCACTAATTCTCTTTAGTATACCGTAACCGTTCACAAAATCGTAAATCTGATTTTTGTTTGCAAGCCTTAAGAAATATTTACAATATGCACCTGTGACCTCCGAGAAAATAAGAAAGAAATGGAACATAAACGCCGAGGAACAGTGTATTTTCCGACTTTCAGAAATCTGTGGAAAGAATAATGTCAAATGTGTCCTGAAACATTTGATGAGAGATTGTGGTCAGATGTTATTTGTTTGTTCAGTTGTGCATATGTCTTACGAAATTTTAGTATTTAGTGGATAGCGATTTCTTTACAGATGAACTATAGGTGTGTATAGATCCTCATCATCTGTTAATGGTTTGATAATTTTTGATAATGTGCAGCTACTGGCAAAAGAACAATGCACCACGATATTAGTGTAATATATATTTATTGACACATGCATATGACCAATATTTGGCGGCAGTAAACGGTATACTTCATGCATTTAGACACGCTGTATTGTTTGTTCAGTATCTTTAACACCATGTGTGATAGAGCATTAGTTATAATTAATAACCTATCAGATAACGTATAGAGTATGGCATTTATTTTACCATGGTAAACTTGCATTGAGTAAAATCAATATTGATATCGAATTATTAACTATTGTATCTCGGGTAGGGCCTAATAATATTAACTAGTAACTTAGATCTATATCTATATATTCTCTGGTGTTGAACATCTAACGAGTTATACATGCCTACTTGATGATTTGATGTATTTGCATATGCTCTACTGTATATGGGTGGGTACTCGCTGGTTATGTGGTACACAAGCCGTAATTCAGAAGTAAGGATGCTTAATGCTTAAAGCTATCTAGCGGATTAAGACATTTAACCAACGTTTATTGAACAATAAAGTTACCGACAGTGAGTATTTGATCAATAGTTCTCAGTGAATAATAAGATCAGTAAATAGTAACAGCATTGCTAACTACTGACAAATGATAACAATCTTGATCGGCAAACACGGAACGGATTTACATGTCACGGAAAATTACATTCTGTTATTGTTTTAATTCTATTTCAAATACATCGAAATTTTATTCCACATTTTATAGTATATCTTGTGAATTTAATGAACACAAACTAACGTAATTCCTGTTTCACAATCGTTCTTTTTGATGCCATTTGTCACCTATTTTCATTGAACTCCCCGAAGTCTACGTGACACGAAACGTATCGTGTTACAATGTACAGTCAATTGTAAGCTAATACCATATTTATTCATTATAGAAATAAACAAGTAAAATGGATGTCACTCTACGGAAGTGTACGACATTAGGGTACCCATTGGTCAGTTAGGTGTGACAAAGTTGGAAGTAATCTAATGCAACGCAATTGAATGCGAGAGTGCGGCCATCGCATTTTTCGCATTAATATACTTCTCGCGTAAATTTCGTGATTTACAGTAGATTATAGCATTTATTTTATCATGGTAAACTTGCATTGAGTAAAATCAGTATTTATATCGAATTATTAACTATTATATCTCGGGTAGGGCCTAATAATATTAACTAGTAACTTAGATCTATATTTATATATTCTCTGGTGTTGAAGATCTAACGAGTTATACATGCCTACTTGATGATTTCATGTATTTGCATATGCTCTACTGTATATGGATGGGTACTCGCTGGTTATGTGATACACAAGCCGTTCAGAAGCAAGGATGCTTAATGTGTTTCCATTATACAGTAGCTAAACATCCTTCACCTTACCTTTCCCTAAACAACAAATCCAGTAATGAATAGGACTAGTATGCAGGAATATCAATACCCTGGTTACGACGCCAGACATCGCTAGCCGTGGGGAAATACTGTATTGACATGTCACTCCTGCATATACTTAACTACTTCAAAGTATCTAACATATAATCAATGAGTATTGCAATCTAATTGATCCGTTCATTGCCTCCAATTTAGGCCTCCTTACCAAACAATCTTGAAATTGCATGTTTGGATTTGTGCAATTTATCTTGAGGTGGATAATTGGTTATCCGCCTAATATGCATCGAGCTGGTTTTAATGTTCTTCAATAATGGCCAGAATTTATTATTGTACGCATTCAATAAATCAACACAGCCAGCTTGCCAATTCTATTTGCCAATATGCAGAAAAAGGTTTTCCACATTGGTACAACTCTGGGTGTCCTTTCTCGAAGCTGTCGTAACCTCTGGGAGACCATAACGTCCTCGGAAGAACTCGATCGTAAAACGATCGCTACAAGATCGATATGATCAAATAGCAGATACGAGAGCTCCGAGAAAGGACAGCCTGTACGTACACGCCGTGGCTGTTGCCTCGTACCGTACACTACAGCAGTTGTACAGGCTCTCGTCACCTAGACCAAGTACGTCACCCTATGACCCCGTGGATTTCCAGAACATGAAGCACTCGTTGTCCCCTACAGTAGTTAGTGAGCTGACATCGATGCTCATCAAAATAATGTTTTATATATATAGTAATTTAGCCTTTTCTATATGAAACGGTTATGGAGTGCATCCATGTTCATTAGGAAAGTCATACATACAGACACTAATAAGGTTATATACAATAGATGCAGTGCAGTAACAGTATCTTTCCTGCAGCGCGTCCTTCCAGGGTGGTTCTGCCGCCGAGCCTTGAACAAGCCTTCTTTATCATGTCTCAACGGTATTGTTATCTCCGGGTCGAGGCCATACTCTCCTGACAGCGATAACACATCCGTCTGTGTTATACGCTGTCACACTACGAGGGGTTTCTGGTGTTAAATAATAAGCAATTTGATTGGTTCAATTCACCAGATGTAACTGCGAGTGCGCATGTGCAACATTGCAGCAATCGTCTTCTGTTTCGGGATAACAAACAGTCGTTGGGCTGCGTTGAGTTATCCGCCCTTACTTCGTTTCATCAACAGTTATCACCAGAGGCCGCCAAAACAAAACTATACATTCCGATCTAGTATGACAGCGTATAACACAGACCAATGTGTTATCGCTGTCGGGAGAGCATGCACAACACCACTATGACCCGTTCGTGGATACGAGAGCTTCATGAACGGGTTTCTGTTTTCAGAATTACCATTTACATTGTAGCATCTCAAATAGAACGTGCATTTGTTTCCGCCCGATATGTCATCACTGTACCCCCGCAGTACCTGCACAGTAAGAGTAAGGAGAGGAATTTGTATTGTAAACAGACAAGCTGCAATATAATCTTGAAGTTATATCCCCGTACGTGTTATCCTGTACCAAACGGCGTACATAGCACTAAGGTAATCTTCTCCAATGGTGTAGATTTTTGGATAAGGAAATACCGGTATTAGAGTTATGCCGTTTCGTACAGGGGGTCCTAGTTGGTAGTAAATACACTGCTACACGCAGCACGTATGTATGTATACATGTGCTTGCAACCATAGCAAGTTACTGCTGCTGATATACGAGATCGTCAGTAGACGGTAACAAGGTCGAGTTCTAGTGGAACTGTTCTGGTACATCGAGACCTCCAAATATGTTGCTATTGTGGAGAAAGGGAAAGCCCACGAGAAATCCTGGCACACATAAACATAAAAACAACAATTGCAAATGCATCAACATGAATACATCCATATGATGTATTTAACCACGTCGGGCTGTTTGAACGATTCATGACTTCTTCCGAGCACGATTTACCTACAGTCTAATGGAGCTGTGTTCACGTTAGCTAACGGCGGGAGGACTAGGACAACAACTATACAGACTATATATAATATTCACGCGGGTTGATCATGCAGATATTGACATATAGATAACAGTGCAGATGTTGACAGACAGATAACAGTGCAGATGTTGACAGACAGATAACAGTGCTGATGGTTTAGGGGATGGTGAGCATCATGAAGGTATCTGCTATATGTAGAACTGTTTCTCCATATGCTAAGAAGTAAGAACTGTAACCTGCTCACATGGTCTATTATGCAATCCGTCATTTCTTTGTCAAGGCAAACATGCCTTTTTCTGATGTTAGATTACCAATATTATTAGAGACATGAAGTGTAACGATGATTAATTCCGTTCCTATGTCTCACTTCGTGTGGTACATGAATTGAGATTTAGGAACGGAATGAAGTAACTTGTGTTGCAAGGATGATATTGTACAATATAGGTTAAATGCATACTATCACAGATATTTATGACCGTGTTTGGCTAGTTCTTAGCTACAACTACGAAGTACATTCACTTGACATACATATAATCATGTTTGTACTTCCAAAATTCAATTTCAACAAACTGTTTTGGATTTTGCTGTTTACATAACAAACTGAACAATCTTAGTTCTTTGTCCTTCTGTATATTAACACAAGGGGACATAACTCTCAAATCAGTACGACGAAAGAACTACGATGTGCTTCATATATCCTGAATACATCAAAGACAAAATAATTATGTCAGGACTAATAATTATTATAAAATATGACATGCATTATAAATATCAAGTGTTGGGGACTTAGTATACCAGTACATTACAACTTTTGGGTGTAGGCTACAAATCAAACGTAATTAGTCTCAGACGGAAATTCGTTTGGCCATTATCTATAGGCCAATCAACCGTGAGAGTATGCCTTTAAGGTACCGAGTATGGCTCATGGTTGTAGACACGCATGCCTGTATCTAGTGGGATATGTAAACACTGGGTAATCCTAACACCTTAAATAAATCTGAAACTATGCTTAACGTGTATTTTGTCAAATCGTAACCTACATATATAGTAGGGGATAATGTAGTCTGTCTCACAGACCCTGTTATCTAATACTCATATTCCAAATATCTCCAATTGACAAAAGCAAGTCTAGATTTTCTGGGGTTAAAGAAATTCAGAGGCTCGATACAAATATTATACACATCAGAAGAATTTCTTTTAAATGATTTACTTTCATCCTCTGAGACTATTGATAGTCTAGGGATAAGGACATACGGAGTGTGGTAATATATACCATATAATATCATAATAACGACCAGTAGCAGTTTTGTTAGACCCTGTGATGATTATTCAGATAACACTGTCCGGGGCAATCCCAGACAGATGTGCACAGACTCAGTGAATCAGCTAGACATCTTGGTTCTGACCACTCGCTGTGCGTTGCATATGGAACACTGCCAAGATAAATCTATCAATGTACACACCCACTAAGAAATACATAACTTTCGAGACAAGAGAAGAGTGGCCTACATATTGATATGATACACATGTTACAGTAAGATCGTGTAATCAAGGATTACGTGAAATCCCTGAAATCTTTAGGGATTTCGTGAAGTCACTGTGAGGACCGGGAGTTTCGCGAAATCCATAAAATGTCCAGTGAGTTCGCGAAATCCCTGAAATCCTTGAAATTTACAGATGTGTTTTAAACGGTTTTATTAGGGAGCTACTCAATCGAGGTTATCATTAAAGTGAGTTAAGTAACACATTAAGCATGTAATCAATTCAGGTATCTTTTGGAAACATTATTATTATATACATTTTGGTTATATGGTTGAAAAATATTTTTCTAAGATTACAAATAATTTATGCAAAGACAAATATACAAGGTAACATGAACCAGATACATGAACCAGGAGATTGGCTTTCTATATTTATATTACTAATCGTGTTTCTTTTTTTTCTTCTGGTAAGCTCGTCTGTACGTGTCTGGGCTTAGCTGGTTATCAGATACTTCAGATAATTGTGAGTCAGTCATAGCTTAATATATGATAGTGTTTGAAGTGTTTTAGCGTTGCGCCTTAAACGTATCACTTTCAATTATGCTGAAATGGTAAAATACTGTATACACTACAAGTGCTGAACGAAGATCAAAGGCCCAAACCGCTGATATTTTGATCATAATCCAAATTAATAATAATAATAGATCTCGATAAGACACCAGAGCCTCTAGGTGTCTTATCGATATATAATAGTATTACATTTGTACCCAGGTTAATGGATAAATGTACACAAAATGTTACTTCTCAACCAACTATGCAGTATCCCAGCTCTAGAAAGTTGTCGTTCGCAAGTCTATCTTATCCTAGCGGGTACCCATTCCTTCCTGAGTGAACAGACATATTGAAATCCAGATAGTAATTGTTGACCAGGATACCCTTTCACGAAGAGACTGGTAGTGTACTCTTTGCCGATAGCTAATATACTGCTAAGAGAACGCTAACAGTCTCTTAGTAGATATGAGAGCTTCGTAAAAGGATACTCATGTTCTTAAAATTGCTGAACACACTCTAGACTAGCATGTCAACGTGACATACCTCTTCAGATTCAATTCCATGCCATTCCCAGCTTAGCCTGGACTAGGCTACTACTGGGATAGAGTGCATTATGCGAGTTCATTAATATCTTTGGATGTTTTATCTGATATCTGTTTGCTGTTAGGTTCAGAATGGCGTCGAACCGGGAAGCTGTGCCCCGAAAAGGGCAGAACTACGGGAAAATCAGACGGAAGTGTGTGAAGAAGAATGCCTTGTTTGTAGACCCCGAGTTCCCTCCATCCGGGTCATCGTTGTTCTACAGTAGAGCGAGCCCTGCTGACATTGTCTGGAAGAGACCAAAGGTTGGTATATACACGTATAGGCCTACACATTCCATGGATTGCGTTTCCCAAATGGTCGTACTGTACTCAGAGACTTAATCAGCGCGTACGCCGTTCTATTACTATTCCTTTAAACGCCAGATCTGTTGGTACCACCCTGTAGTGAATTAGAGGCTAGGGTATCCTTTCACGCGTATCTTATCGACTTACTTCTTATCTTGAGACACTGGTAGCGATCTCTTTGCCGATAGCTAATACACTACTAAGAGCGCGCTACCAGTCTCTTAGTAGATAAGAGTTTTTGTGAAAGGATACCCTGGTTCACGAAGCTCTCTTATTACCATATCGCTCTCTTTGCCGATAGCTAATGCACTGCAAAGAGAGCGATATGGTCTCTTCGTGGATAAGTTAGGATAGTTTCATGAAGGAATACCCGGACACCTAGCTTATTAAACTGTTTTTAGTAAGACGGTGTGCTCAACTCAAAGTTTCGTTCACAAATCCCAGCATGAAATACTAGTACATGAATTATTTTATTAATCTCGATCAGGACTTGGTTTTATTTAAAAAACAAAGCAGTGGAAACTTGTTTCCGTGATACGTTAACCCATAACCTACGACCGTATTATTGCTCCTGTTTATATATTAGTTACATCCTTTGCAACAACGTTACTGCCTTAAGAGCATATTATCACAGATGGTTGACCTATTAAATGGACAAACATTTTTATCTGAGATATTTACGTATTATTTGTATACCAAATATTTGTTATTAACATATGTACGCATTCCGCAACACTAGATAGTTATAAAAAAAATCATATTTTATATGAATAAAATGAACGTATCTCTAAATAACTTTTCTTTGGATTATCGAATTCACCCCAACGCTGATCAACGAAAGGCGATGTTGGCGATATTAAATTGATGCCAAGTATCACAAATGAATTTAGTTTGCAATTATTACTCAAATATAATGTTATTTTTGATTGTATGCCTTTAAAGTGTAATATAACTAAGTGTATTAGTAATGCGTTTACGTATTGCTCGTAAATATGAGCGTGGAAGGAAATTGAACCAGAAATGTTGTGGAAAAAAATAAAAATCAATTGTCAGTGACATCAATGCATAATACTCCCCGTCAGTATACTATGACACAACAATACACGGTCTACTAATCATGTACGTGTTGAATACCAATAAACCTGGAATTGGAAAGAACGCATATTTATCCATTAAAGGGGCAAGATCATACTTGCATAGGGAAAAATGGTCACTATCGGGGTTATTACATATTCTGAAAGAACA
>JAUTBQ010167533.1:0-12054 GCA_032361185.1 Lepetodrilus ovalis | reverse complement strand
GTTTGATTTGTACACCCAAAAGTTGTTATTTACTGGTATACTAATTAAGTCCCCAACACTTGATATTTATAATAAATGTATACTACATGTAGGCCCTTTATATATTATCACTCACTGTCGTCGCAGACGGTCAGAAGTTGAGAGTATTCCTAATATATTTCGTTCCACGATAAATCCTAACGGGTTTGTAATATCACGTAGCCCCATTGTTGTTTATACTCAATCAGGGCTCAAGATATTAACCCCAAAATGTCCTCCAAATGTAGTAAGTAATATTGCTGTAACTGCAGTGTATTATGGACAATTGGACATGTCTATTTAATATTGAAGGAGTATAAGGGTTAAACAATACAAGGTCATCGTTTAAGGCTTGCTGCACGTTCCGATCTTGGACCAAGAATATTTATGTCACAAATAGATTATGATATTATGATACATGATGATGTGCAACTATATATGGAATGAAAGGTATATCTATATATCCATTTTATACAGAATGTTGCCCTTTTGCATGCAACTCCACAGAAACCGAATTACGTTTCCTTCTCGAATATACTCATAACATATCCGTTCATTTAGATTCTCAATGTAATGTGTAACATTGACGTTCTGCAATGTCTTCATTGCCAAATTTTAAATTACTATAATATAGTCACAACACAAGACGTCAAAATTTCTCTGCTTTTTATTACTATTAATCCTGCCTCTTCTAAATATTTTCATTCTGCCTTCATATAATATACAAAATTGTGATTTAAAAAATTGTACGATCATTTACTTTAATTTTAATATATATTTTAATATGTATTTATTTATCTTTTCTTTTATATGTAATTTAAAATGTTTATATTATGTACAAACTGTAAAATACATTGGCATACTGTTATACATTCTTATAATCATATACATGTATACTTTTCTTCTTATATTATTGATTTTGTGTAAATATTGTGTACACATCTGTAGTGTCTCATAAGCCATCGCACGACTGAAGGCAGGACGTTTTATATTGTTTCATAAAACCGCGTATTTATTGTACTGCTACCATGTCATGTGCTACTGTTAATAAACAAAATATGTATGTCTGTCTGTCAGTGTTATCGTGTAGTAATATATCGACGACCTGATTGCAGTGCGAGGGTAAGCCGGACATATTGTGTTACGGTACGACCCAACAGGCAAGGCTGATGTAGGCAAACATATAAATTAGTTTACACCATGGACGAAACAGTATAGCGTGAGTGTAGTAGTAGCAGCAGAAACAGTAGTAGTAGGCCTAGTAGTAGTAGTAGTAGTAGTAATAGTAGTAGTTGTAGTAGGTAGCAACAGTAGCAGCAGCAGCATCAGCGGCAGCCCTAGTAATAAAGTAGTAGTAGTATTGCATTTATTGCATGTAGTAGTAGTAGTAGTAGTAACAGCAGCAGCAGCGACAGCCTGAGTAGTATAGTAGTAGTCGTAGTAGTAGTAGTAGTGGCAGCAGTCTTAACGTCACAAATAAAACATTGAATATGCCTTTGAACGGAGTAATCTATAATATAGTGTGTTTGAACTACTTTTATACAGGAAGCCGTGTGTGAAGAATAGGGGTATGGTGGGGTGGGGTTTAGGGTGGGGTGGGGGTAGTTTTCTCCCTAACAAGATGACAGGCGACGTTGTTACATCTGACATGGTTGGAGCCCGCATCCCTGGGGTACGGCAGATAAATTACCACACAAACATTTTCAACCTCGCTGTGTATACCGTTCAAATGAGACGTCACAAATTACACGAGAAAGACTTTTAAAATCAATGGCCACTCAATCTCTAATTAAAACCTATTTTCTCACTAAGTCGACTCGCAGACTGCAAACTCGGGACAAAGATCGTAGGAAACGCTCACATCTGGTCCGCCAAGTTTCATATTTCCACGGGATAACTTTTTTCCTCACTTCTTTATTTTTAGATAATGCAGAACAAAGCCGATTTCATGCATTTTTGATTACTTGTGTTTAATTAAACTCTATTACAGCTGTCGCGCTCTTTTGATTAATTGATTTTGTTTGGTAACAGACAAGAAGATTATAAAGAATTCATTCCGTCCCGGTGTTACTATGCGCCAAGAGGCGACGTGGTGATTGTCTCCATCAGAGATCGTGCTCATCATTTGTCCACAATATAAAACACTCGACAGATCGGAATAGCCAACATTCGACGCGGGCTCTCGATTAGGGCAGAACAACCAATTAAAGTTCACTTTTGAGCACCGCTTGTTTGAAGAGCGTCTCTCCCGCGTACATCTCCAAGTGTGAGTACTCTACCCAGATATCGATCCACCCGAGTTGTCTCCCCTCGCAAAGTGTATTGTAAACGATAATCGCACAGATAAATATCGCTGAATTATCGGGGAAACGTTGAAAGCGGCGTGAAAACCAATGCCACCTCATTAATTTATACGCAAAGGAAACTAATCTTACCAAAAGTGAGATCACTTCTAACGATAATTCGATAATACAATGGTGCGATTATATTCGGATTGTCCTATGGCTCTAATGAAGATTAATTCACATTAACCTGTCTCACTGGTTCACTTTGGAATATTCAGGTCAATTTATAATCAAACTACCGTATTTAAAGACATTTTAAGACAAAGGAGAAACTGTTATAGTGTTGACAAATTGATCAGAAAATTATATCTATACATATAGCTCCTGGCTTTAAAATCGCAATCGGTGAAGTAGTGTTTCTTTCTCGTTGCCCGAAGCAAAACAAATGCAATCAATGACACATTTTTTTTTAGTGGGGCGGGGGCGTATATATACTTTGCATCTTACAAAAATGAATCTCATTTTGTGACGTGGGGATTTCCTCACAACTGCTTCCCTTCAAATATGGATATATAGCCGATGACGTTATCGTTGACATCTTATATTAGGCTTACGGCAAGGTTGTGTCATACGGCTATTGGCGTTCATATAATTTATACAGAGGCACGTTTGACAATATTAATAAATTGTTATTTTATTTATCGGAATTTTAGTTACGTCACGTCGATAGAAGCCATGATTAATAACTACTACTACTACTACTACTACTACTACTACTACTACTACTATAGATGCAATAAACGCAATACTGCTAGGTAGTACTACCATCACAAGCCATATATGCTTTTATAAACTACTACTACTACTACTACTACTACTACTACTACTACTATTATACCATCACAAGCCATATATGCTTTTATAAACTGCATGCATGACTCGTCTTGCGGTTTGTGGCGAGATAACGCAACAACTTATGTATAGATATGGATTGTTAGTCCACGACGCTGAAGACATGCCAGGTGATTATCTGCCGGAATACCTTATCTGTGTGTATGTATGTATGTGTGTCTACCTTCGTGAGTGTGCGTGTATATGTAATCAGAAACATTGCTTTTATACAGGTACATCAAAGACATCTTACCATTCGTATAGTATACTGAACACCATCCTCGAAACATTGGTCATTATTCATACTCAGCATATATTTTACGGATGCCAAGTGTATGCACAATAGGCCAGCATTTCGAGGATGAAACACATAATTATGTAGTCGTCGATATATAATATATACGGAGGAAGGAAAGAGGGTGCGGTTTTATAGAATGCTGGACGTATAGAGACATTTACACATGTGATAGACGTATATTACTTGCATGTGTTTTGGTGATACTCGATGGTCGTGTTCGGTTAAATACTCTCTCTCTCTCTCTCTCTCTCTCTCTCTCTCTCTCTCTCTCTCTCTCTCTCATAGGTGCATGTGTACGTACTTGTGTGTATATTATCCTGATGTGTGTCTGTATGTTCAGCTATGGCCTGAAATCGGCGACACTTCTTGGATGTTTGCCAAATTCACTTCTCTGCACAATGGCCATTTTGCCTGGTGTAGGGAAATGTATGACTGGTGAAATTTCCTGATCCGAGTCCGCTTTATCGGCCCCAGATGTCAAGGACTTGCTATATACCGGTCTCTTCCACACATGCTTTTAGCTCAACAAATCGTACCACGCTGAGGTTAAGCAAGTATAATATCCAAATGTCAATGCACTTGCGGTAGAGAATTGTCCATTTCGGAACTTCAAAGTCAGATTTAATAATATCAACCAAAAGCCAGATTGATTAGAATGTCGTAATGGATGGAATAAATACATACACTCATTGAAAGTGACGCATTTCAAGTCATATGTAGATGTGAAAGGGAAATGGGTATAACTACACCACCCGGTTACGTCATCAGTGTATTGCGTATGCACACATTGGTGTGTGGATAATAGTACCGCGGAGCAATATATCGCAAAGGACATTGGAATATTCTTGTCCAAATACATATATAAATACGTAGGCCTACAATGCATGCATACCTCTGCAGACTGTACAGTTATATTTCCTGATCGTAAATGCGACATAAAATTGAACCGTACGGCAGGGTTATTGCTCTTGTACGCTTTCCCGCCATTGTTTGGTAAAGCACACGTGATTTTGTTTATTTACAGTTATTCCTCATTAACGATGGAAATAGCCAACACCACTTTAGACGGAATCTCCAAACCTTCCAGCAAATCGGGCAATCATTCAACATGTGCATAATGGATTCTTGTTGTCTGTTGTCAATTTCAACATTACAGGACATAAGTAGTATTTGATTACGCTCCAGCTATCGTCAGTTACAGGAGATACACGGCATGCTCTGTTCGCCGTTAGACACATTAAGCCCAGTCACGTGATCATATTCTACAAGTCATAAATCTATTTATATTAATTTCTTGCCCGCGGGCACTTTACTGTCACTGTCGACATGACAATATATGACGTCAGAGGACTGATGCAAGGTACGTATAGTCATTAATTTTCGTAAACAACACGACATTACGTGCAACAGTTTTAAAAGATTGCTAGTAAACATCTAGCATTAGAAATTCAGAAAATGAGTGGGATCATTCTCCATCGGCCCAACTGTTAATGGTGGTCAAATCTTTAATTTGCAGGGGGACCCATAGATCTAATGCTTAAATAACGTTTGCAGATTTTCAAATGAATCCCAGGATCTCCTCTATTAACCTTCTCCATGTTCGAGGCAACCGGAGATGCCTTAACCCTCTTACAGCTGGATTAGGCACATACACAGCTCTTTAGGGCATCCACGGTTGCCTGCAGCAGGGAGAGGGTTAAGGAACAGTGCATGTGCCTAATCCAGCAGGGAGAGGGTTAAACACGGTCTAGTTTATCCGTGAACGGTTCTCGTTCTTTAAATGAGCAATGATGCTTCGTAACCCGTGCACTCATAAAATTCCAGATAATAATATAAAACTACACAAGCATTACAATGTCAGCATATGAGCATACTCATGCCTGCTTTTATAAACAGCTGTGTAGTTTGCGGCGGGTACATTTAGCCATAATATATTGATTGGCTTAAAGTTACTATATGTAGCATACGAACATTCAACAATCTTGAACAGTTGGTTATGTTGACCTTGGGTAGACGGCAGAGGTATCGGTCACGTGACATTACACCGGGACCACGAGTAGTCGTGTTCAAATGTTCAAGTAGCCATTTCCGTTGCAGTGTGGCCTTGAATACTGCCTCCAAACACATTACCATGCACTATGAATAACTTGTTCATCAACAATAGCTATTGTTTATCTTATAGCCATTGTTTATGCTGAAGCATCCTTGCGGCAAATACTAGTATATAATAGGACTTGGTTACTTACAAGTTAAAACTAGAATGCAGATACATGTATATATTATTTTTTTGAATTGAATATTCAAATACATGTATCATGTGTATCAAAGTTTTATATCTAAATATTGAACATTTCATAAAGTTTAATCGTTACGATTTGTTGAATTATTCAACAAGGTAGTACCAGTGTGTCGTATTAAAAAAGGACGACGAATCGTTGATACACCTGCAGCCGAAAGGCATTGTCGGCGATCGATCAAAGAGCAACAGGTTAGGCTTTAACTGCCTATTCACCTGTGCAGTCTCTACAGGTGGCAAACAGACGCCGGTGACGGAGGGATACCTCTACAGCGGGGAGCAACTCGGGAGGGAAACCATCGTAAAAACAAGGAACAGTGTGTAACTTAACAGCGGCCTAGCTGTCGAGAGATTCCACGTTTGAATATTTATAAACTCTGTCCAACCGTAACCAGTCTACGTAACACGTTGAAATGATCATATTTTTTTTTCTTTCAAAATGTCTGGACATTAGATAAAGATAAACAATACATAAAGATCTATCTATATCTAATGGCAAACTTTGAAAGGATAAAATGATAATCGTAGTACGATCAGTATGAATGAATGCTACCAATACATGCAGTTGTACACTGCAAGTCATGTGTCGAGGTGGAAGAGTCGAGTTCAACGGCTGTTGTTAAAGGGGGATCGCGACTACTCGCAGCGATCCGATGATATCAGTTTGACAGTTGGAGCACGAGAGCACACTATCGGAGCCACATTATCTACATATGGCCGACATTTGACAGACAACATAGACGACGACTTCATATAAACGCATTAAAGCGATTGGTTTTAATTTTTCAATTTGAAACTCATGGTTTGTATTAAATACAAATAATGATAATTATACAATGAAAGAATGAATTAGGTCATAAAAATGAGATATGACAAAAAGAATTTGTCTCTTTGGTGACGGGACATAAGTTAACACAAATAACATAAACAATAGTTATATAAATCTATCTTACTTAAGTAGAGTTTCCCCTGAAGATGAAGGAAAGCGATAATATGATGCATAGACCATAATAAATTAAATATATAAGTTAAATGAAATCCCCATTTCATATTTGGGTTATATTAACGTTATAAAACTAAATGCAAGTCAAGGCAACGATGGTTCATGGTTAAGGCACGGGTTGAATAATAATAATACTCGAAAATGATTTACATGACATAATGGTCCACTTATTCAGTCCCCATTGCGGGATGAAAGCGACATGGGTGTCTAAATAATAAATACACATAGACTATAGGAATGAAAATATCTGACTTTACAATCATTTACATAAATAAACTTTTTTTTGTTAGAGTTGCATAAAAAAACAGAACGAGACTGTATCATTTGACATTAAAGGAAAGGTGGCGCCACTATAAAACGGCATTGTTCTTTTACCGTAATTAAAGAGTCCTCGACGCTCTGGAAAAAAAGTCTCGTAAAATAACAAAACATCTAACTTTCACAAGGTTTCATAAACCTGGAGATTGCAAAACGGCGACAGCCATTCATCCTTCTTCTCGCAAATACAATAAACAACATGGTCAACGGAGTAGAGTTCAGTTTCCAGCAATACTGTTAAAGAATGGAAGTCGGAGGGCCTTAATGTCAAGAGCGGAATAATTGCTAGATCCATTTGAACCGCTGCTTCCTACACTGTCCCCTGAAATCGACTCAGGAGATGAGGGTGGGGCTACGAACACATTGGTAGAACACAAGTTAAACGTGCTGCACAGATCCCGGATGTCGTTGTCGTTCCCCTGCATGACAGTGTTCATTTGGGATTGAATGGTAGAAGAGAACTCCACATTATTGTTCATGTTCACGTTGATATTAAGTGGGGTCTGAACATTGAGTGGGGTGTTGGTGGTGGTGGTGGTGGTTGTAGTAGAGTCCAACACGTCCGACACTGGGGAGTAGTTGAACACGGGGCTAGAGCGACAACTGTTGCTATTGGAACGACTGCTTGTCGACGACGCTGACGATGACGACGTGAAGGCACTGTACGAGAATATGTCTCCCGAAAACGTCGGGCTCAAGTTGGTAGGGCTGCCGGATGAACTGGACGGGGGCGAGTCGAACGAAGAACCCAGGGACGAGAACTTGATGGACTTGGGCCTCTCGATAGCGCCGGGCTGTTGTTGGTCTGTAGGGGGCATCGCAGAGTTCGCTTGCTGGTTCTTGTTGACGAGATGGTTCAGTTTTCGCTCGTCCTCGTTGTGAATGAAATGGCACCTGGGTCCGTAAGGGCAGAATCCAATAGTGTGAAATGTACGACAAAGTTCCGTTTTGTATTTCGGATGTCTGGCCAGGTTACGAAGTTCGTGAATACCGTGGGCGAACTGACACTTGTCGCCGTATTTACAGTGACCACTCTCCTCGAAAGGTCTGCACATCTCTGTCTTGTAGCGGCTGGAATTGATGTTCCCGTGGCTCCTGTTGAGACGATCACCGATCGGTTCGCTCATACTTCTATCCAACTTTTTGTGTTCACGAGGTGGTGCTATCGAAGTAATCCCGCACCCCAGGGAGTCATTCTGTGAGCTGAGCATGTTAGATCCGGGTACGGAACCATCGAGGGAAGATCCACGACCTGTCACCGGTACGAAAGCACTGCCCGTGCCTGTGGAGAAGTTGCGATTCCTACTGCCGACGTTCAGTGACGCTGACCCAACTATCCGACGGTCTGTTGGACTTGGTGTGAGAGATTTCAGCTGGTTGTTCCGGAGATTCTGAAAACCAAAACACAACCACGTTAGTTCACAACAACTTTTACAAACGTCACAACAATGTTACACAAACACCGGTGCAAGTAAACGAGGAAAACACGATGTTCCAAATGCGACGACGATTACTATTACAAACAGCTGAATAAAACTGACATACCTGAAACAAGTCTCCAACATCATAGAACGGAGATGACAATAAAGCGGTAGACATTATGAACAGTGAATGTAATTTTAGAGCACCAACTGTGTCTCTTGATCTCGTATCCGAACCACGACTGACTGTGGATGGCCTCGTGGTTGATTATAACCCAGAGGGGGCGGAGCCAATGGCGGTTTAGGCTGTCACTCCGCGCTGTCGCGGATTACCCTACCACGCCTCAGTCGATTCTGATTGGTCAGCATTACACAATAGACCGTCAATGTTCCCTCACTTGTTGCCGCTGCACTGAACTAGTGGTGGAATGTTTAGCAACCTCTCTCTCCACATCACGCGCATATTTTCACCGTCGGAACTTACGATTGGCTAAGATTCTTTATCCTCGTGATAGGAGTGGCGGGATGATTTTCTCGTGTGTGTTTTCACCGATTTTTGTTGTTATGTTTGGATACATGAAACGTGTTCATAATGTAGATTTATACTACCCTAACTTATAGCGCTGTACAGAACACTGTATACTACTAGACAGATATCAGTCAAAGTGCTCGGCATACTGAACACACCACGGTTTAAAGGGCTCGTGACGTCACACTCTACTTGTTTTGTGGTGAAGTAAACCCGCTAACATCGACCTGTCATTTGCAAGAAATATTGTTGCGGTCAACTTTAACATCCGTTCTTTTATACAGATATGAATCATAGAGTGTAAACTCGCACAATTTAGTTATATCAAACTATGTTATCAGCGGAGATAGCATAGATGCCAAAGTTTTCGATTTCGCAATGCGCAGCATGTCACGTGGTGATACTACCGACAGTTCCCGCGTTTTCTGGGTTTTCGCGCCAAAAAGGAGCCCTACCACATGACGAACAAAGCAAATAAACAAGATCTCTTAGACGAGAACACAGTGTGTTTCATCGAAATTAGGCTGTTGGGGTGTAATTTGACAGTGTATTTTTATTTCGCTATACAGAATATAACGATTGGACAGGTGTACAGAGTTTGTTGTCAAATACACAACGTCATTTACTATAATGGACGAGCTTTTATGTCTTGAATACGAAATCGGCAGGGGGACTGTATACGTTCGTATAAATGCTGTAGGCCTATGTGAATAATTGTGTAGGCCCTATACGATACAATAATACTTAATATGACTAATTATGGGTATACCAATATATATTGTAAAAGGGGAAGGGCTACTGAAGCTGCGAGTACATCAAGCTACTATGAAGTATGAAACTGAGACTGACGCATATAGTCTAACACTTGACCAGTCTACTTGACAGTAAATTGTACAACTGCCCACAACGACGTGAAACTTCCACTGAAGGTATAGACCCATATATAGAAACTGTTATAATTGGCGTCAGTTTGGTTTCTAGCGCTTCCGCTATTATAATTATAATTTATCAATTTGCGACGCGTTTAGTGACAGTAGACCTATATGCTGACACAAAATCAATAAAGATGCGGTGGTTATACTTTCACCTACCAAACTGACAGTGCAATTATGATAATTCCCGACATAATTCCAACATATAATTATAACATCATGTGCAATTAACTTATACTCAAAGTTACGGGTGTGTTCAGTATTACATAGAAGGATGTTGCAGTGTGCCAAATTGTACATTGAATTATAGAAAATTATCAATAGAGAGTGTAAGTATATATATATAGAAAGGCATTTATATATGTATGTTACTATGTATGTATTTTCATTTGGGAAATAAATATTGTTTAAATCATAGAAAGGGGTGAGTGGGGTGGCGGGTACATGCATGGAGACAGAGTGAGAGAAGTCCCGAATATTGTACACGGGGTAATATTTGACCATTTTATTCATGCATCCACGGGAAGGAAAAAAATAATTCCTTTTGCTTGAGCGAGATTGCAGTAGTCCCCTGCAGTGGTGATGTGAATACTGATGAATTTCATCCCTGACGTTCATCTGTCCGTGACTGTCTTGTTTCTAAATGTGGTCGGTGTCACGGTGTCACGGAGAAGGGAGATAATAGCTACTAGTTGCATGAGCGGGTGGTATCTCTACGCTTTGTGTCTCACAGTACAGCCCTAGTCGCAATCCACAGGTAGTCCGACAAATTCAGATGAGCTTTCGGTCTTAACCTCCTTGAGATCACGTGACTTCAAGCCGGAAATCATTGTGTTACTTTTGAATCCAGTTTGATAAGCCTTGACATTTTTTTCTTTCTAAGCTAGTATCTAAGCTAGGCTACTATATTTACCTGACACGTTAAATAAACGCTATCTTACATGTCTCAAATGATAGACGTCCTCAACTATTAAATAATAGAAATAATTAATAGACATTCTTAATTTTAATACTAGTACATGTATGAAGATTTCATGTGTTCAATGCTATTGATAGAATTGTAACTTATGAATGACACTAGATTTTTTACTCGGAACATAAAAGTTTGTGGGGAATATTCGCCGTCAGGAAATGTGAAACAAAAGCAAACATCGAAAAGCTGCACATTGTGACAGTGTGTCATATAGGCCTATGCCTACTCATCGAACACAGGACCATTACTTGCAAGTTGCAAATATCATTGCGTAGGCTTAACACACTTAGTAATTGCCGATACACCATGACTTCAAAGACAATTCTAATTTCTAGATGATGGATGATACATTGAAATCCAATGGACTCTGTAGAATGATGGTTGTTAATGAAACACTGTATCCTACTCTATTAACCAGGATACATTGTCCATGTTCAATAAAAAAAAATGTAACTACGTTACAGTGATGACTTTTAAGTGTAACACGTGTATAATTAAGTTAGACAACCCGTGTAACAATGTAAATATGTAAAGAGAACCAAGGCATGAATTATATACACAACTTTCTAGAAATGTCCAGAATACGTTATAGTGGCTTCGTGGACAAAGGGAAGCAACTCTGTGCAGTTTATCTCGAGTGAGGTTACTTTCCTCTTTATGTGTGTTTCCTCCATTTCACGAATAGTGTAATTGCAATTGAATATATGTTTTTAAAAAATATCCTGTGACCACAGTAACGTGTACACGGTCAATTTGACTGATTATTTGCGTGAATACAACCTAGATGAGGTTTGGGCCTTGCGGCGCGCAACGGTTTACGATTACATCATAGATTGGGTCTGGGTTCACGCGCGTTCCTTCGTCGCCCGAAGACTGTAATAAACAACACTATGACAATCTAGTATTGACAATCTCAAAGAGGTGAACTTTTAACTCTTGACATGGTTATTTTCTGATCTACGTCCAACTATTGATCAATATACATTTGATATAAAGTTATTTGGGGTCAAATACATTTATTTTGTTATTCCCCCTCCCCGTCTATCTCTCTCTCTCTCTCTCTTCTCTCTCTCTCTCTCTCTCTCTCTCT
>JAUTBQ010167522.1:0-12054 GCA_032361185.1 Lepetodrilus ovalis | reverse complement strand
GTAGCATGGAATTCCCCCCAGTGTGGATCGACGAAGGGGATTTTGGCGATATAGAATTGATGATGACTATCACAAATTAATGTAGTTTACATTTATTACTCAAATATAGTGCTGCGTGCTCATAACAATCTGTGATTGTATGCCTTTAAGTAGAAACTCTAGTACCCGTAGTGTCGAATCGATGTTCTCAAACGTTGACAACGTCATCAATCCAGTGCCTCAATGTATTTTGGACTAAGGTATTTATACCGCTATTTATGTAACTAACTTCCGGGATTACCTCACATTTCTTGTCTCAGTTTCCATCCTGTTGTTAATGTAAACAATAACAATAGCACTGTTAGTATACTTTAAATCAATAGATTTCCTGTTTTGCATAACTTATTTGTCAATCTATATCCTTGCTAGTAATTAATGATTTCTCCCACTACATCATTTTCTAAGCTTCAATTAGGTCATCCTATCACCCTAGAGGTACCTGTTTACACTACCACTCCACTGGTACCCCTATTATTAGATACATGTACCTGGTGGTGTAAAAGAGTTGGCAGAGTGGTGAATATATATATATATATGCTAGTGTGGTATACTTAAATTATTATGTTTAACGAAATTCTGACATAATTTGATACGTTTATTTTCAAAATCCCAATTCTTACCATTTTAGGCATAATTGCAAACACCAGCAAATTAAATAGTATCCACCGATAGAATGCTTCACAATCTTGTATCGGTCCTGGGTTCGACTCTAGATCTGTGGTGTATGAAGTAGGCCTACTTCTGCCACCCTCGTGTATTGGTATGCATTGTATTTATTAATTATATGTATGTTCTTTGTGTCATGAAATGTGACTCATGAGAATAAACGAACTGAACTGTATGCACATATTTCGACAAGCGCGAGATTCCTCTATAACCTTTCCTGTTGATATAATAATAACATTATCTTATGTTATGGTCAGCAAGGAAGGTTGGAGAATCCATGTACAGTAGCCTATATGTAGTCATATGAATGCTTGTCGTTCCTGATTCATTCATTCATTCCACTAGGGCTATAAGTAAGCCTAATAACACGGTCGAATAGGACCAACGATGCCAAGCAGAAATTAAATTACATGTACATGTATATATCATTTCAAAAGCAAATTCTAAGCTAAAAATAAAAGTTGGACATTTGGATGTGAATAATTTGTTAGATATTACTACAAAAAGGCATACTCGAATCCCAGTTTAGATCCGTGTGTATGCTATAAGCAACATGTACTGTATTTTGGACAATGACTACTATAACTAGGATAACGGTTAATTGTCGGCAAACACGGCCAGCTGTGTGGATCTCGGCCAGGCCGGTGTCATTACTGGGAGCATCTGGACCTGGTGGAACATGCTGCATTTGGCATAAAGGGGTCAGATTCAAGTACAGTACACCTCTGTATACTTACTCGGAGTCAGCGGTGTGAAACGTTATATGGTCCGCCAATATTCGGTTGGATGACGATAACAACGGTTAACCGTACATTTTTCCATTGCATCCTTTCATTAGACACGTGCGGATATTAACGTTGGCTGTAGATAATTTTAGATATGTTCATGTATTGGTATATCGTCGGCAATTTTTATAATTAATAATAATATAAATTACATAGTTTATTAGTTTTAATAGGTTGGTGTAAAGAGTATAATAATTGGCATTGGTTGATATGCAAAACGTTTTTCATCGGTTTACAATTGAAAAAGTTCCATTGATCCTATCTGCGAGTATCGGCGCAGGCTTGAATAATAATAATATGATTTATTAGGAATATATTGCATGGCTTTTTGAGTTAAAACATATATATATTTTGTAATTTTGATCTAGGCCAATGGGGCAACTTTTAGGAATAATTCGTGGTCTTTCAGTTACCATATGTAGTAGACTAGTGAGCGTGCTATCTAGACTATCAACAGTCTCAGAGGATGAAAGTAAATCATTTTTAATTAGTCTACTGGTGGATATGTTTGTATATGAAAGGAACCTCTGAATTTCTTTAACCTGTTCCCCAGAAAATCTAGACTTGCTTTTGTCCAAGTGGGAGTATTAGAGATCAGGGTCCGTGATGCGGGTTGGGCTTTCAACTCCGAAAATGCCGTATTGCTACCAAATCCGACCGATTGTTTCACTGTGTTACCAGTAAAGAAACAAGTATAACTAGATGAAGAAAATGTACTTACGTAGATAAATCAAATGTATCCATTTCCAGGTAATAATTGCTAATTCTTTTGATAATTTTAGTAATATATCTGTGATTGTGTGCATTAAAGAAAGACCGTATTATCAATTCTGTTCGTTTCTAAGATGGCATTTTCACTATTTTTATTTGGTAATGGTGTGTGAACAGGAAGGTAACGTTTGGTGCATAATATATAATCAGATCTACTGGTACACAGGAACAGTAGATTTCAGAATAACGCCATCATTACGGAACTACAGGACATGTGGCGGAAGCGCCATGAATATGTTAATAGTGTGCAATGGAAAACACTGAAACATCCTACGTGCTGTGTAAATGTGTCTGTGTTATCCGTTGTCCAAGAGTACATCATGATTTGTACAACACAGATCAATGCATTGGCAGGACGGCTTTGTACCATTGATGCTGCCAACAGTTAACCAAATTCGGAACTATCCAATCGAAGGCACAAACAGGTCAGCGGCCTGGGACTCGGCGGAAATAGGTCACGCTGGTCTAATTTAAGCAACCTACATCAATAATTCGGTCAAGCCATGACCTAAATGTACGTGAATGCATGCTCGTGCGCCGATATAGCCCGGTGGCTGTAGCTATTCACTCAGCATTTTGTACATGTCGATTGGGGTGCCAGTTGGGTGGGTCAAGTTATTAGTGTATTCGGTTATTCTATTGAAAGTCCTTCTTTAATGGATTGACGAGGACATCTTATTCTAATAGTAGGCCTACATTCCAAATTCCAAGACGTGCAATTTCTCTTAATAAGGTGTGCCTTAGTTATCAAGTAAATTCACGGAAAGGAAAATGTATGTAGGCCCAATCTATGGCCTAAACTTGTATTAATGCAGCATACCTTGACGACTCAATATCGTATCCAGTTTAATAATTTTGAATGGGCATACATTTTCATTCTATCAAGTATTCCAACAACTTTTAGCAGTCGTTCCTGACGATGCAATAGATTCAATCAGAGATGGAAACTGGGTCTCAACGTGTAGGCCTATATACTGGGCTACGAGAGCTGGAGTCCGATCCACAACATTATTTATCTTTACCATTGATTGTAAACATATCGTAAAAACAATGGTGATTATGCCATTCTCATCTGTCGGTAGGTTTACAATCGATCTTGTATCTACCAGAAACTATCCTGAAGAAGAGAGTCGCTGAAGAATGCGAATGTCCGAGGAGTAGGTTAGCTACTCCACAACACCCAATCCCTCTCAACCCCACCCAAACACACCTAACCACACCCAACCCACACCCTACCACACCCAGCTTCACCCAACACCTTACCCACGAACAGTTCTTGAACCCTACTGTAACTGGTTTAACTCTCGACGTGCAGGGTATAATTTAGAAGTTGCCGCATTTAGCAAAACTTTGGTTCTTCGTCTTTACGACTGGAACCTACGGCTTCCAGTAATTACATAACTATTGTGAAAAACATGCAACTGTCTGTATAACTTTTAAAACTAAATGAGGTTAATTTTTTGGTCATTAAATATACGGTAGACTTACAATTAGACAGTGTTCAACCGTAATCAATATACGTAGAAACTATTATGTCTGGGAGTATAATATTCCCTAGACGATTCAATGTCGAATATAAATATATTTTAAAGTAATGCATCTGTATGGATGGAAACTACTGTTCTTAGGCATAAACATATTCATTGTTTCAACATGGTTCAATTGTATCATATAATATTGTTTCGTCCTCCATCGAAATATGAATACATGCATGTTTCAACAAAGACTCGTATGTACAAGCAACTGGCATTTACCTGTACAGTTTATTCATTCAATACATAGGTCCTACGGGTCTATAATTATGTTCTGATTATTTCTAGAATAAAAGTAGGCCTATAACCTAATTGTCATTATTGCCATCTTCTTTTATAAAATAAAATGTTTGACCGATAGTACGTTATCCAAGTAGTTCAGTATCAAAGACTTATATACCAGCACATCATCAGTTCATGAAATTACATGGCTTTTGGAAGTGGACTAACGAATGCAGTCCTCCCCCATGTGGAGCCTCACGGACTGCCCGGGTATGCGGACAAGCACTGGGAAGTCGACCAGGCCATGACCAATTACAGAGTATCTGGAATCAGGCCTCTGACCGCTATCAAACACAAGGCTGCATGTCCTCTATGGAATCTGCATGAAAACCTGGAAATGTGTTATCCCTTATCAATTATCAAGGCTGCGGGTCAAATGTTCACGAGATACTATACATTTCACGTGCACGTGTACTGGTGGGACGGTAGTGGACGATATATCGGTTAGGAATACGGTGATCAATATTGACCGTTGTAGGATAACCAACTTTATTAGAACTTGTTTTCCCATGAGAAAGATTACTCTTTTTCAAAATAAACGTTGGAGCTTTACTTGTTGGCAGCCTGTAAAAATAAAATTACAATCCTTTTTTTTCTTTCTTTTATTCCGATATGAATTTGCTAAATACATCACACTGACGTAAATTACCAACCATTAACGGGGATGCTGCTGCTTGAAATACTGGATATACATAACATAGTAACATAGTAACATACCTATTAATATAGCCTACCGATATTGATACACAAGTGAGGTAGAGTCTATATGTTACAATCAGATTGTGAAACCAGTCATTTCGTGAAATGGCTGAAATTTTCATTGAATTTCGGTTCATTAAGTCAATTATTAAAAAGCCTGAAATGACACAATTATTCCCTTTAATTGCAAGATAGAATGGCATGAGTTTGATGAAAGAAAATAACAAAATTGTATATATGTATTCACACAAAATTGCACGCATTTCTATTATTATTCACACAGAATTGTATGAATGCCTATACACAGATTTACGTATTATCTTCATTTTATTTCATCAAACTCATGCCAGTCCATTTGCATAATAAAGGCAGTCATTTCTTTCATTGCAGGCGTTCTAAAAGGTGTCTCAATATATCGAAATTCAATGTAAATTTCATTCGTTTCACAACTTGACTGATTTCACAGTCTGACTGTAACATATATACAGAGAGGTATACTAATATGGGAATACTAATATATGCATTGATATACTGATATAAGTGTAGACCTATACTAATATGAGTATACGAATAGAGGTATAGCCTGCACATTTCGATATACATGTACTAGTACTCATAAAGGCATACTAGTATGGATATACTCATATAAGCATACTGACGTGGATGTACTACATGTACTCATATATATATTAATATAGATACCAGTATACTCATGGGTATATACTACTCATATAAGCATACTTATATGAATATACTCGTAGAGGTATACTGATATGGTTATACTCAAAGAGGCATACTAATATGCATATGCTATGGACAATCCTAATATTGATATACCCATAAAGGTATACTGACATGGATATACTACAAACATGTAGTCGTAGTTTTCGTGCGGGCATCTGTAACATAATTCACTAGAACATCTAGGCAGTCATGATGTCATCTTATCAATGACAATGGACACGTATATAAAGACGGATATTGTATAGCTATACATATCAAGTTGCAGCATCGTCGATAGTACCGTATGCAAAAACCTACTGACCAAATTACTCTTTCAAGGATTAATTTACCAAGATATTACTAGTCCATCGGTCCATTTTGGTTTGAAGTTGCCTATCCTAACACTATTTTAAAATCTGATACAGATTGAGCTAAATACAGCACATGATATCTCGTCATGACATTAAAATACAGTTAAGCATTACTTATATCCTTTCTTAAAATAAACCGCGTCTTAATCAAAATAACCGCGTTCGTCCTGCTTATAACGACACTAGAAATAGGCCCTATGTGTAAAGTCGGAATTCGTTTCTTTTATGTGTTTTGAAATAGTTCTTCATGCCCTAGGTTGTTACACATATGAGATATTGCGACATTAAGGGGTTTCAACGTCTGGAAATACACTAGTGGTTCCAACTTTGGATACTGTCTATACACATTATACATTTATGCGAGATCTTAATAACCCCCTGCCTTTCGTTGGATGGTCTTATCATGAGTGCAATCAGATATCTCCTTTTGAAAATTACGTCCACCTAACGTAATAATTTTGATTAAAGATATTTCAAATAATTTATTTACCAGTATGACATATATATACCAGTACCTATATACGGCGTATAGAAGCCCAGACTTCTAGACGCCGTATATACTGTATGTGCAGTCTATGAATAAGTAAAACGCATTGTTCGAAAACTTGTCTTGATGATTGCATCACACACAGGTTAAATATGATAAAGTATACTTGACTGAGATTCATTCAAGTGCGGTCAATTATTCTCCAGTCGCAGTAGTATAATTATGCATTGTTTGTGAACATAGTGAATACGCTATACATGTATTGAGCTTACAGATATATGAACTCGATGCTGCCATGCAGTATTCATGAGAATCACATTGTTGTAGTATATATTAGTAATACGCAAGTTACGTGTTAATTCACACGAAGCTAAATAAGTCAAGGACGGAGTTTAATATGTTGCCGTACCGTTATAGACTAACAGTAGGCGCAGAGGGTTAAATGAATCGAATTACTTTGGCTGAGATATAAACTTAGACATTAATTCCTACTTTCTTTCAACACTTTGTTCTTAACTGTTATATCAACAATATGGCATGCACCCTAAGAAATGCCACTATAAATGTTTCAATTTGGCTCTAGAATGCTGGAAATTGTTTGACTGTCAATGTATGTAAAATAAATGACACGGAATGGCATTCACCCGGGATCCCATTATTCATTCGTACTCAACACCAAGTGATCTCACTCGACTAGCAATAAGGGTTGACAACCATGAGTAAGGTCGCTACACGGACTAGCTAGTGTTTTAGTTGGCATCATGGCCAATTCATGCAATTGCTTGTCGTCAGAGAACGTTAACAACAAGCAAACTACCATTGTGTTCCTGCGAGACCCAGGCATCAACAGCTGATCAACAGTGTATTGCATGTCTGTGAGCTCTGTGTGTGTGTGTGTGTGTGTGTGTGTGTGTACGTGCGTATGTACGTGCGTAGAATTCTCATGGAACTAAAACTGTGTACGGATATTTCATACAACGCAGAAAGGTTCGAAACAGTTTCGGCGCGTGACGGTCGTTAACCTATATCCAATGAGGCGGCAGTCGTGCATGAACCCCTCGGAGTGGAAACCTGCTAATCCGGCCACGGTTATAAGCATACCCAATAGTAAAGGCGTTATGGTGAAATGTTCATCAGCGGACGTACTCATTACTACAATTGTTTCTGTGGTAATAATTGTTAATCCACTAAAGTCAAAGCAATGGGTCATCTGTGGTCATCACCCGTACCTACCACCAAACCCATCATGGTCACAGATGGTGCGCATGCGTAGGCGAGTCATTTCTAGGTCGACACCTTGCATTTAGGTCAAGGCTTGATCGACTACTCCGGAATGTGTTTACTATAACCAGTACGTCCCAAGAAGAATACGGTAAACATATTTATGAATGCGGCTGCTCCTATAGTGCACCTACCCAATGAGTGCATGGAAGTCGCTTAATTTAATTGCCAACGAGATATCTGCACATCACTTAATTTTACAGTTCGCTGTTTAAAGACTTAGGTTATCAGCTGATCATATATCATAAGGAACATAAATTATACTCAAATGCAAGAACATTAATTAAGTGGGCCAGTAGCCTTTCATATACATAAATGTAGCTTTATATAATGCTAACCACGAAGGATTTTGAAACGTATATAGGCTTCACAGGTAGGCGTACTCTTCAAGAACCTGAACCTTATTAGATGAAGAAGAAAGTCAGAACATTCCTCAATCAGAGTGCCAATATTTGGCAAAATAACTGCCGACCCTTAATTTCTTGTGTTGAGAATATAATAATGATTAACTAATAATAATAATAATAATAACAATAATAATAGGTGTATTTAAAGACATAATAGCATAGTAGATTGACCTGCATAATGGACAAACGAATTTCGATCTGAGGTTAATAACGCTTTATTTATTTACTCATGTACTTATCCCCCAGCACTCGATAGTATTAAAACAAATAATATTTTATATTAAATAAGGGAACGTTCCGCTATTTATCTTGTCCGTGATGTATTACTATCCTAAGAAGGAATAGAGCAGAAATGAAAGTTATCTGCCCATTTACTGATGTATAAAGAAGCGGGTTGTCTATCGGAGGGTTGGAGTGCATGGAGTGGCTATGTTTGTGTATACCGGTAGTTAATGTATTTTGCCACACAGGCCGTATCTTTTCTGTAATGTTAAAACTAAACAGGTTCATTTAAATATCATAATAACCATCATCGCAATATATGATGAGACAGACATACATGTCTATGTGAGTTAGTCACATAAATATTGTGATTAATAAAACAGTTGATATATAAATTAAAGACAAACATAAGTGACATGTCTTTTGAAATTTATTTATTAATAAACACAGTGTTTCTGCATGATAACATTATTTCATATATTATTATCACAATAACGTATTGGACCATCAACATGGTAATCATTATTTCATATATTACTGTATCACAATCACTTATTAGACCATCAGACAAACTTTATGTTAGATTGAACTACTTAATTCATCCCATATTATAATATACAACCCTAGTTTCTTGATATTCTGCATGGCTTCATAGTCTTAAACAAACAATGATAATGAACTAATTTATTAGCACACAACACAGTTAAAATCCGACCTATATTTTCAGGGACATATTCAGCGATCAATTTTTTTTTATGCCTAAACAGCTATACAGTGTCATACAAGACTTTGAATGACAAACCTGAGAATAGGCATGTTGGGTCTATATAATTCATTTACCCTCAAAATACAGTGTGAATAATATTATGTTGTGTTATTGTTTAAAAGATGACAATAAAAACAAAATAAATAATATTTTTTAAACATGTGTTTCTTACATGCAACTATGGACACAAGGCATAAGAAAATAACTGAAACTACCAATTAAAAAATAGTGGGAAATAGAAAAATATACTTTTTCTAAAGTCCTATAGATCTACTATTACTATAGTAATTAGCAGATTTAGTATTGGTAGTTGTGATGTATATAAACAACATTTCAGGATAATCCAACTAGTTGTCCTAGAGAAGAAATCAAAAGTTAAGGGCAATAAAAGCAATAAAATAATATGTAAAAATATGAATATGATACATTTGAGCATGTAATTGTAAATCAGGCTTTCTAGAAGCAAAACCCAAAACACCCAACAACAAAAAACATTACCTATTAGGATTGACATAACAGTACTGGTGTAAATATACAAACAAACTTTGAACACATTCATCACAATGCACATACTAATATCATTAGTATAGAACGATAAGCATACATTTTCATCATAGTACAAACAAACAAAACAGGAAAGATAACAGGTTGAAAAACTTGTGCTATCACCTTAAGACAGCTGGATTAGTTGGAACACACCTAGCAGAGAATGGGTACCCAGTAGGATGACATAGGCATGTGAATGATAACTGTTTACAATGATAGAAATTTAGAAAAAATAGTAAGGGGTTCCTTCTCTATAGGCTCAATGTTAATAGTACCGGTAGTCAAATTTATACTTTGATGGGGGTCCCAGCAGATTTCCAAATGACCCACATGGTCCCCACTAATTCGAACAGTTCTTTGAATGGCAGATTGGGGTGTATACTCCCCATGGGGTTGAGAAGTAAATGAGAGCACAGTGATCAGGTGACCAGGCTATAATGTAGCGCTATAAGTACACACTTGAGCATGGATTTAGTGCAAGATGAATGTGCACATTATTATGCAAATATACAAGATTGATCGATATTGAATCATTGCTTATTAACAGCATTGCAGGAAAATGTCTCCCAAACTCAATGACCACCATTCAGGAAGAAGAGAGCATGATACATTCAGAATATTGCCTACAGTTCTGTGAATGGGGTTACCCTTAATAGCCTATACTAGGCAGTAAGAGGGTTAAACCTGACAGATGAAAATAAACCTAAGCAACATACATTGTTTAAAAAATACCTGGAGCCTGTACACATTTGGAGATTTTTCATTGATAAAATAATATAAGTTATACCAACATGCCCCAAAATGCTACTGGTCCCTAAGTAATATTGTTGAGTATATTTTATGGGAGCTTCGACCACTTCTAGTATGGAGAAGATGTCCATGTTTTGCCTGGATGAACATCGATCACACATGGTCGGGTCGATTACTGTCGGTTGGGTTTGATGGTATCCAGGACTTGGCTGATGTTTCCGTTCTTCGACTCCAGCAGCCGCTTCAACCAGCCGCCATCGTCAGAAAACCCCATCAACAGCATCTGGTGCAGTGCCTCCGAGATCTGAGCATCTGAGAAATGGGTCCATAAAATACTGTAACTTTTAATTTTCTTAAAACAATATTAACAACTATCTGAACATGTCTCCTGGTTGCATGTATAGCAAAACAATGTGACAGACACTGAAAACGCAGTGTGTATTTACTGTATTTCTCCTAAGAATTCAAACACACTAATAATTACATCTAAATTAAATACCATTTTATTATTATATTTTTTAATCCTAAACATAACAGCACAGTATTGTAGAACACCTAAATTATATGCTCATTTATTATAATTATTTTTCTAATCTTAATTATTATTTCTTTTACTTAACTATTGAATCTAAATTAATTGATAGATTGACTGCTATGAAAGATATTTATTAGAATTCCAGAGCGTTTTACTGTTGATCTTGGGGTCTCACCATCAACAGGAGGAGAGTTGCTTGCCCCTGACAACAATGTCCATCCTTCCTCGCCAACTTTTGGTTCCTGTGCTGGTTTATGGTCGCTGTGAGTTGTCTCCCCTTCCTTTTTCTCAGCTCCTGTCTGGTTCTCGTTACCCTGGTGATGTGACCCCATGAATTGTTCAAAGAAAGTTTTTGCCGCTCCCGGATTGACACCTTGTCGGCGCCCATTGTGTTCAACATCTATGTCGACATCGATTCCTAAAAAAATAATTTTAATGTTAAACCTGGGGTGGTATCCTATAAACAGCCAAGTTCTTCAACATATATTCTGACATTTCTGTATTTGGGTTAACCAAACTTAACGGAAATAAATAAATATAAAACTGCTAATTAAACGAAATACATAAACACTTGTCAAAATACGTTGCAAATTTAGTGTTTTGCTGACATTTCATGAACTATGCTATTTGTAGGATACGGACCCTGGTGAATATCTCAGGAATATTTACCAGGTTAATTGTAACCTACCAAATTGTCTCTGGAATGTATACGCAGATGGCTGTGACCAATCCAAGTGTCTCAGGTATATTTGACAGACATGAGAACACCAAAATGCATTTATGGAGGAAAATAATTTCTATTGATAGAGACACTGAATGCAGTATACAAAGCACACGAGCTAAATTATCCAAATAGAAAAAGACATTCCAGAAATCCTCCATTCATCCGAAAATTCCCATGTCCGATTCAAAAGGTCAACTATATGGCCTATCGAATTGTCTCAGTAATGTTTAAAAGGTTAACAATGACACACTGAAATTGTCTTAGAAATAGTGTTTAACAGCAATAGAAATTAACACTAGCCTACTAGCCTGGGCCATTTCTCCCAATGCTATTTAGGTATCGTATAAGGTCTAGTATAAATTCATGTTATTTGTATCACTATTCAGGCTAGTACCGTAATTACTCTATTAGTTCGAACCCTCTAATTATTCGAACACATAAATTATTTTTCGAAAATAAATTTTTTCC
>JAUTBQ010167511.1:0-12056 GCA_032361185.1 Lepetodrilus ovalis | reverse complement strand
CACAGTAAAGAAGCAGCATAGTAGTCTATACTGAAAAAGTACTTTTTTTGAGAAAAATATGCTGTCTTGCATATTAAGTTCTCGATTATATTTTCTCCACATACTTTGCACATATTTCCTACATACCCACTGGCAAGGGTGGGACAATCATCTTCCGTGTAGAATATCATAAGTGTTCACAAAGTTTTAAACTTATCGTGTTTACATCACAGTCAAGAGCTTCGTAATCTCATCCCCTTGAAATTGAGCATACAAGAAATTGAGGTGCATGGGAATTGTCCATTGTTATTGCATTACACTTGTAGTGAATATCGATGTACTATATTGTAATGTTACAGTGTTAGAAATTAAGAAAACAAAAAGTGGGGGTGTCATTCCCCATAGACCCATAGGTGGTCAAAACTGTAATTTTCAGGGTATCTGTAGGATACCTTTAACATTGCAGATTTTCAAATGACTCCATGACCTTCCTTAGAACATTGGGTATGGTTTTTCAAAGTTCTATTTCCACTACAAGACCACTGCACTCTCGTAAGTGCCAGATTTCCATGTGTAAGAGAAGGCTCCGAGAGTAGTTATGGTCCCTTAGTAGACACGAGAGCTACGAGAAATGATGCCCTGATGTATAACAAGAAAACAGTCACTGTACAATCTAGATCATGCAGTTGTAATCATGCTTCATGTGTGGGCACAGGAAAATCTTAACATTATCTCCATAAACAAGTTTCTTAAGAGACATTTATTGGCTTTGACTTTTATTGAAGCTTAAAACATTGACAGCATCATCATTTTGTTGGTTGCAATATGACAGACATTTGAAAGAAAACAGAATGATATGCTATGTTGTACATGTATGGGAAAGCAGTGGGGGCTTAATATAGAAACTAACATAGCTGCACAGCATGTCTACCCACCACCACTTAGTCCACCATAATACCCTACATAATTTATATATCTTATAGGCATGTCTGGATCTAGATCAAAATAAATAGGAGAAAACAAAATTTGAATTATTATTATTATCATCTTTTTAAAATCCAAAATAAAAAATATCAGGCACAAATCTTTGTTTATAAAACAATTGGAGCACAATTTCATGCTCGACTCAAGTTTTGTCCACAAATCCTCATAATAAATTTGAACTTAGGCTTGAAATCGTCCTCAAATATTTTCGTAATCTCTGGGCTAGATTGTTTACGATAAACTTGCAATAAGTTTACGACCCTTCTTATGAAAGTGGAAAATATATATCATATGCCTTTTATATCATTATACTTCCAAAGAGGCAATATGTCTAGAAAAGTCTAGAAAGTTGTAAAGGGAGATAATCTGATGATCTTCCAATGCCCACCCAAAGATCAAGATTCAGCCACTTTCTGTAGCTTTCTGGAATTTTGTTAATCAGAACCTTGATTTGTGGATTTATAATTTAACTTGTCAAAATCCAACTGAGCTTGCAATAATATACAAGTCAAAGTCAGATATAATCTGCTTATTTCAAGAGCCAAATCCTGTGACTGCTCGAGTTATGTTGATTAAACTTAAGCAGTAAAATTTCACAGAAATGTCTCCTAGGGATGGTTATGATTATTCAAACATTAGCATGGCTCGTGAAACAGCTTGAACAGTCTGGTTGGGCAAAGTTGACCAAGACATCTGTACCTAATCAAGCAAAATTGCAATTAATGCCTATGTTGTCAAGGATGGCTTGTATTATCAGATGTCAATGAGTCATCACAGTTTGTCAGTCTATGTCAAGGGGATGCCTGCAATCCCTGTAGCCCATACTGTTGCAGTCGACCTTCGAGGGCTGGCTGGCATGATGAACCCAAGGACCTCAGTCAGATAGCGCATCTTGACATGACAAGGTAACTTCTACGGACATTGATTCAGGGTCCCAGCGGCAGGTTCAAACAGGGGGGACTCTTTCCTCCTGTCCAATGATTCATCACTGCCATGATATATACCAACCACTCCCGAATGTTAACGAAGCAGCGATAATAGATTTTTCGATGACATGTTGATCTGGGTTCCTTGAGCTCCATCTGGGATGAACATATAAGCTACAAGGAAGTTCAGAGACATGTGAGTGGCAGACTCACTGACAACTTGATATTGAAAAATAAGTATAAATCGGAAAACTTTAACAAAGTAATGTCTTTAGTGTATAACGTCATAAATGGAGAACCAAAATTGATTTCTGTGAAAGACTTCAGCTTGAGTAATTTAAACATATTTTATTGACTCAAATCCAACAAACCAGGTGGGGGGCCTATTCTCGAAACATTTGTACGACCGTCATAGCTTAAGAATGTTTGCAGCCCTTCTATACATGAACCTTTAAGATTGTTGTATGATCGTAAGAACGTTTCGAGAATAGGCCCTCAGTTACTTAGAGTTACATACAAACAGATTAATTCTTATGACTTACATCTAATACATTGTGTGTAACAGAAGGGAAACCATGCGATTATGCAGAATGGCCTACACAAGGCTCTATGTCTCTTTAGCCATGGGAAAACAATTTCTATTGTGCTGTGTTCGTTGGTATCAATCTTCGGAACATTGATAATACTGCAAATAAGAAACACTTTTTTTGGCAAAGTACATCCTGGAACCAAACGTCAGCAAACTCTGACAAACCTCCCATATATAAAAAGGTTTGGAACTCCTTGGTACCAAATAGCAGAGTGGTATATATCATCCGATATGTGCTACACTAGTCACTAGTCACCCAAATACCCCCATTCACAATATCCCCATAGAGAGGTGAGCAAGTCTAGATTGCTAGAGAACAAAGGATAAAGAATTTCAGCGGCTCCTTTCATATAAACATAGTGTCCCCTCGATATAACGCTGGTTGGGGTCCATGACATCCCCCCACCGTTCCATCCCACACCTTGTACCCCGCCTTGTATGAAATTACAGAGAAATAACGAAAATAAAAATGGGATCCATATCTGACCCAGCGGTATATCTGAATCCGCAGTGCATCGGACCATGTTATATCGAGGGGGCACTATAATACCAACCAATATAATTCTGCGAGTTTGGATAGTCTAGAGCTATATGTATAATTGTCATAATATTGTAAGATTAAGATTTTTAAAAATTTCCTATTTCACAACATCCTGGTTTGTGTCTGTTCCACAGACTGATGGCAGCACAAAAAGAATTGTAACCATGTTAATGTATGGGAGTTAGGAACACTCTGAACACTATATACACAACACACCAGCAAGGTACCAGGGTCTGCAGACCTCCCCTCCTCCCAACCACTTCCCCCTCAACCACCTCCAGACCCTCCCTGTTGTCAAGGCCAGCCCCTACTCCAAACCCCACTTGTTAACAATCTCAGATTTCATAACCAACCACAGCCACCTCTGGGCTCAGAGAGGACTAGCTTAGACAGTCTTGTAGAAGTAGATTGCAGTAATCATACTGCAAAAGAAAAAAACTGCTCATGAATTTGACATGAAGCCATATATTTAACATGTCACAAGTGGTATCAGTTTTGGGTTGTTCCGGATGAAGAAAATTCAAGATATGATGCAATGCATATGCCATGTACCATGGAAATATTTCCTGGAATTGATCCAGAAATAGTAATACTAGGTAATACTAGAGACAAGGCAGATATTAAAAAGCTATATATGATCAGCAATGTACTGTATTGTGGTTTGGCTCAGAGAAGACAGATATACTGTATGGTCATTTTGACCCAGAGCAGATATATATACAGTGTCCCCTCGATATAACACTGTTTGATACACAGCGGATTCAGATATAAGGCGTGGTCAGATGTGGATCCCATTTTTATTTTTGTTATTTACCTGCACTATCGAATAAGGCGGGTACTATAAGGTGAGGGGTATGTCATGGACCCCAAATTCAGCATTATATCGAGGGGACACTGTGTATATATATATAAATTGCAACCTGTAAGTCATATCTGGAAAATGGAAAATGTCAATGTTTAAAAGGTCATATAGCAAACCCAGCAACCAAGTGGGATTTTTTTTAAAACTTTGTCGTTCATGGACGGAGTTACAGGACCCTATTCAAACTATGTCATTCATAGATGGTGAGGTATACTCCTTAAAACGTTTGTAAGTCATTGAAAGGAAGTGTGACCAAGCCATCCACATCTTGCATTTATATAAATCCCATTTATTAATCCCATCTTGTTTACTGAATCCCACATGCTGGAGAATGAATGGCATTATATTTACGAGTTCAGAGAGTGAGGGTTATTTTCAGGTTATTGTCACGGTTATTGTCCAAGTCATCAGATTAAATGATTAAGCATGATAAAAAAATTAAAGAAAACCTTCTAAAAAAATAATATGCAAAGAAGCAATCCGCTAAACAAATAAACATTTCACACTACTTTTTAAACAGCAACCTACTATTTCCAACAAGAACTTAGAAGCATTTTTTTGCTTGGAGATAATTTGAATGACATATGAGTTAGGCCAGTATGTGCTTATACAGAGATTCAAAGGAGCGTTTTTAAGGGCAGGGGTTGGGCAACACAGGGTTTTATCAGGAGACATTGTTACATTACAACACCAGAAAATGACATAAACATCCTGCAGAGGGCAGCAGGATAGAACAACCTTGTCGCAGAAACGAAACCAGGTGTCCGAGGCAAGAAATGGGTCACCCTGGTCCTAGGCTTCTCATTCGTGGGGGTTTCACATTTAAATTCTTGTAAACCGAAATGCCTGGAACCCGCATTGCATGAGAACATTTTTCTGCCTCCTCCTAAGCCAGTGGGCCAGTTATTCGCAGTTGTTCTTTTCCTCCTCCCTGGCTCAGAGAGCGGGAGTTTCCACACCTCCAAGAAAAGAGAGTTCTCTACCTCCAAGACAGGAGAGCTTCTCATCTGTTTGTACATGGTCGTGGGTCGCTGAGAACTAAGCACAGCTGATTAAGTTCCGTGATAAGAGGACATATATTTGTCATCTTTGAAGTATTTTCCATAAATCTTTTACACGATGTGTTACTTTATTGAGATCTGTGTTTCTATTGCAATCCGAGGAAAATAGATACGTTTTTCTTACTTTATTCCAATCTGCACTTTTGTTATAAAGTCTTACAACAAAATAAAGCAGAATTATGATTCATGAGTAACATAAAACTTCAAACAATGACTAACTTGCTTTTCAATTTATACATGATTTTTAAAAAGCCAAAATATTTATTAATAATCAAGTACATAAATATAACCAGGTTGACACAATCCTGATTAAAAAAAAAATTACAGGGATTATTAAAAATCTGATTTAATATATTTCAAAACATCAGTATTATATATATACATTTTGGTTCACATGGCTCTAAAGTTTTATAGAGGAATATTTCTTCAGAAGACCCGTTTAATGCTGTATGTCTGGAGTGATATTCTGGCAATTGTGACAGTAATTGGGCTACCATATCAGTTAGCGCAATAAACTGGCCATAAGCTTCTAACACCACTACACCAATCCTTATCCCTTTCAAAGCATGAGACCAGTAGGCACGGTGTCCCTGTAGAGAGCCAATACCCCCACTTTCATCTGTTATTAGTAGCACCCAGCATTGGTAAAAGGTTAATTACAGTGTTATTAATAATACTAATACCTCCTCCTGTAGATAGTGTGCATATAAAGGACAAAGACGAGCAAGAATGGCCCCGGCAAAGCCATACTGATGGCAGAACGCCGGCTCCCTTGTGAGAACCTGTGCCAAGCTGATGAGTTGTCCTTACACACAGACATGAACATCTATCCAAAGATTTCTGTATGTTTTGCCGATGAGAAGCTCTTACATAGAATCCTGGATATCTGGCCGACATTTCCGCTATTATCTCAGAAAAACTTATCTTCAGGAATTTAATTCATTGGCCTGTGAACACGCTGGACTGGTGGCTAAACAAGTTTCACGTAACTGAGCCCCATTTTCCCAGCTTTGTAATTGGCTGCGGCCCTGGGATTGTTTACAGTGCCCCTTCATTAGACCTGTCCCCTATCTGTCATCTGGGGGTCTCCAAACATCCTGGAGTGGTGGCACTTCACAAACACATCCCAAGCCGATGAACATCATCATCAAAATTCACCACATTTGACATTAAGTGTCGTAAAAATCAAAAGCATGATTTTGATGAAATCCTCTTCTTTGTTACTGCAATTGAAGTAGTCTTGTAGGGCAACGACTCATGATGTCATTGATGTAAGGCTACGATATGTTTGTGAAACAGGTCCCCGGTTGTTAGATACTGGGAAAGATGGTCACTTGAGAAGAAGTAAATCTTGTGGAGCCAGACGTGGCCACCACGATGACAGTCCCTAAACATACATGGGGAAGAGGGATCTCAAAACAGGTGTCCTTTCGTAACCCTAATCTCAGAAACACAGCCAGTTTCTCTTTATTCTTGCCGATTGTTGTGATTTTGTCTGAGGATGTAGTCACTCAAGATAGGATTGTAACTGTCTTATAACATCCACCAAGTATTTAGGATATTCTCTGAGGTTCATAAACTCAAAATAATAAATTGAGGGCCAGAAGATATTTTATGGGGAAACTTTCTAATAAAGTTGGGAACTCGGTTTGAGGAATATCATATTATTCTTCTTCTAATCTATAAGTTCTTGAAGAGTACCTTCAGTCTGTTGATGTTTGGAAATTCTTTGGTGTTGAAATAATATAACACTAACTTTAAATGTCTAAAAAGGCTACTGGCAATATTCCCGCTATGACATAAAACAATAATTCAATCCAATCCAAAAATATATAAAAAATAAAAGAATATTTTTATTATTGTACATTTGTAAAAGTCCTCTTTGAACTTGAACTGTAACCACAAGGACATGTTCAAGAAGGCATAGATTCTGATATGTACAATGTTATGAACGTAACCAAAAGTTCATAAATACTACTTCCTCAAGAAGGCATAAAATTACAGTTTTAATGCTAGAAAAGTCGATGTTCCCACAGTTGACCAGTATCTCAAAAACATCACTGCTCAAATGACTGTAAAACTGTCCATGTTCATGTTTGTTTCTACTTCATCTTATTCTCATATCATTCCAAAATGATAATCAGATAAATCATAAAGACATAACCACAGCAGGAATGCAATGAAACATCCAGGCCTCTGTTGGATCCTGTCCAGTTTCATTATTCTGGACCAGGTCATCAAAAGCATGTTCTGAAGCCATATTCCGGTGGAATATTCCACATATTGTACATGAGACATGACAGGATTCCTTGTCCTTTCATGTCCTTGTCCAGGACATTGTATGTGGCACCACAGTGTCTGCCAACCGCTCTGACCAAAACACAGAGCTGACTCTTCTGGACAAGGTGTCAAAAACTTGTCGATTGGACCAAGATTACCCCTGTCAAGGTCATTAACTTATCTAGAGTGTCATGAGCAAAGGTCATGCTGTAGGTTGAGCCTGTATTGAAGTTAGGCAAGTAAGAATTTCCTATGCCACATTATGACATAGAACATACATTTCTTATGAATGCATTTGATGGCTATTCAGACATGTTGATGGTAATAGAGACAACTAGTCATCCTACGATTAAGGGAAATTAATGCAGTCTGTATTAATCATATTATTTTAAGTGGAATTTTAAAAGAAGGATTTCTTTAACCCTCTCACTGCTGGAATTAGACTATCAATAGTCTCAGAGGGGGAAAGTAAATTATTTTTAATAAATTCTATTGATGGGTATTATACTAATATGCACAGACAGCTCTTTAGGGCATCTCCAGTTGCCCCCTACAGTATGGAGATGATTAAGGATGTGACTGTATTCGATGCAAGTTCAGATTGTGTTCTAGATGTTCTGTAATTCAAAGACAAATGCAGCCCAGGTAAAGCATTTCAGAAGTACCTTTGACATAGATATAATACCAATCAATACGATTAATATTTAAACAATTTACTTTCACCCTCAGAGACTACTGATAGTGCATGAGCCACCCAGGAACCATCAAACTGTCAAAGGCAGGAAGTATGTATCAATAGGCAACCTCGGACACATGGCAACAATACTGAGACAGTATGTGGTCACTCAGACTCAATGAAAGGAACACATCGGAACAACCTGTTGGTGTTTGGGGTGATTGTAAACCAATACATCCCTGATCGTAAACTAATACCCAGCTGATTGGTTTATAGTGGACACATGTCAACAGCTGGAAGGCGGATGCATAATGATATGCAGGTGACTAGCTGTGGGAAACTCTGGGATTTGGCAAATGCAGGAAAGATTTGTTGATGGCAGGTTTTCTGTGTCAAAACAGTCTTCACATAGCATTGGCGGAATTTTCATTCTTTGACTTACTGACTAAATATTTATTCAAAATATATTATATTTTGTTAAGAGCTTTCAACATCCTGTCATATATTTTAACATGCCAGGATTGGTAAATATATGAAATATTTGTTGATGTCAGGCTTTTAGGTGACAAAACACTAAATGTATGACAATTAATAAACAGTAGAAGCATTTGGTCGAAAATTCTTTCCTTAATATTTGTATATTTAATCTAAATATTTTCTACTATAAATATTGAAAAAGGACAATGAAAGTCTCCTTTCATTGTCCATTAATAGACTTTAAAAAATATTAACATCAACATCTTCCAAAATGTGCATGCAATATACATAGGGCAATGACAATGAACGTAGCACAGATATACTCTAGATGTTGTGGCAGTAGTGTCATTGAGCGACACCACACAGACAGGTGTCATGAGATAATAACACTAATAAAGACAATAATACTTTCATTATGACACATCTCAACGTCAGAAAACGACACAAGGACAATATATAGTGAAGAGTAACAAGTTTCAATGTTAAATGCCACAACAGACTGACATTCGATTCAAGTAGACTGGCTAAAAGCTTGATGGTACTAACAGTACAAACATCCCATTCAAAAAACGACACTGTTAATATAGCATTTAATCAGACAGAACGAGACATACATATGTTTCATAATCCACCCCTTAAGCTGTACTACTCTGATGGTATTGGCAGAGACTAGGAAGAGGTCTGGCGACTCTTGAGGAAGGCCGCAAGACCTCCGTGCCCGTCTAGAGGCCCTGGGTCTGTCAGGGGTAATTTAGCAACATGATCTCCGACAAAGTGTCTGACACATCACCAACTTTCATCAGTGTAATGCAACTCTCCGATGGTCTCATGTTTCCATGATCACGTTTCTCCAAGGATCAGTTCATTCTTTTTTTAGCTGCCACAGCAGGGAATCTGTGCCTGTTCTTCTACATTCACGGATATATTGGGGGACCTTGTACTTTACATGTGGAATACCCAGCGGGGAGTCCTTATAGAAGGAACCAGATATGACGGACTGCACTATTTGTATCACTAGCAATACTACTGTTTCTACTACTGTTCCTGATGCTACTCATACTACTACTACTACTACTACTACTACTACTACTACTACTACTGCTGCTACACTACTACTACTACTACTGCTGCTACACTACTACTACTACTACTGCTACTTCTACTAAGACTACTGCTACTGCTGCTGCTACTACTACTGAATTGTACTACTACTACTACTATTACTAACATTCCTACTACTATTATTACTACTACTACTACTACTACTACTACTACTAGTACCGTACTAATATACCATTACTACTGCTGCCACTGCCACTACCACTACTGCTACAAATCAAATATAAAATGGCATGCTATAATAGGACAACCATACTGACCATATGATGCTACATCATCAGTAATATGACAGCATCTGCTGCTGCTACCACTACAACTACTAACCAATTTACATGTTATCATATGACACAAGCATACCGAAAGTACAATGTTGCACTTTAAGTACCATGTACAAGTATATCCCCGAGAGGCTCTTTGTACTGGTCAATTTGTAGAGCTTTTATCTCAATTCACAGATTAGCATAAAATCCCTGGGGATATTGATGGAGTATCAGTAACGCTGCCTGAACAGGGGGCTGATTAGAAAGGACAACAGTTTAGGGGCTATTTACCCGCTGAGGTGCCAGGGATGTGGGTTGCCCCTGTGGGTCAGGTTAGCATTGAAGTAGACCAGTTCATTTCGGCAATGAGAAAAACGAACTCTAGCAGTGTACATTCTGCACTGTAATGAAAGTATGGAGGACACATATCTGTAGCTTCTTGTCTGGGATAAACTTCAAGGACATAAAAAAGTTTACACTTTTATATATATATTTGATAATTTGGTTACCTACATACATGTATTACAGGTATATCTATCTGTTTAAAAGTGGAAAAAAAACAAGAAAAAAACTTCATGGTACAGTGTCCCCTTGATTATCACGCTGAAGTTGGGGTCCATGACACACCCCGTGTAATAGTACCCACCTTATACAATATTACGGGGAAATAATGAAAATACGAATGGGATCCACATCTGACCCCGTGTTATATCCGAATGCGTGGTGCATCGGACAGTGTTATATCGAGGGGGCACTGTACTAACAATCAATCATAATGCAATTACAATAAAGCTTTTTTTAGATATATATTAAAATGCATATTTTCGTAAGTTCTATATACATGTATCTATTGGAAACTTCTTGGCTATGCAGTCATGTACTTGTCAAATTATCTATCAACAAAAAAAACATAAAATGTAAAATCTTACATTTACTTTTTCAAGATGAATATATTAATGTTACATAGAAGAAAGGTAACAAAAACATTTACAACTGGTCATGAACATACTGTCAGTATTCTGTGAGATTATGACTGCAAATATCTACTTTATTTAACAAAGAATTGTCTGGGTATTTTCCAAATGAAGCTGACAGTAAAAAGTGATATGTTACGGGACAGGATTTGACGATGTATCTACATTGACTGGACGACACTTCCTAACCCAGATCTTTCTTTGGAAAATTGATTTGGAATTCTGATCCACAGCAGTTACTGATCAGTATTTATACCCACATTTATCAAAGTCAGTAATAATTGCATGAAAATAGACTGGAGGGAGAGGAGAGTTTGATAATGATCTCATGATAAATATTATAGAAACGTGAGAACTGATGAATATGGAACAAAAATCAGATTAACCTAATTTCTTTCTTGTCTGCTCTTGGTGAATATGTTTCACTAAAAGTACACACATTTTTTTAAAAGATTATTCCATATATGTAGGCATACGGATGAGCTTGTTAACATGTTATATGATGCTAATAGGTCGGTAATCCAAGTTGGACGCTAAAGTTTAATGATGCTAAACATTTTATGGAAAATAAGTAACATTGAAAATTATTGTTCACATTGAGGAACTAAATGGATACAAATATCACAAGAACTATACTTTCTGTAACCATGAGTATGGTACAATGGACACCCGTTTATCCAGCCCAGATATCCGGTTCCCTTGCTATCCACACATTTTTTACTGGGAACCATATATCAGTCTTCCTATGTATAATGACTCAGACATCTGGAAATTCAGTTATTCACGCGAGTGTACCAGGAACATAACCATCCGGATAAATGGGAGTCGACTGTAATCTAATATATTCACAATAATCTAATTATATAATAGTTAAAACAACATGATTATTGGATAAAATCCTTCATTGAGTTAAAAGTACATAGTGTCCCCTCGATATAATACTGAAGTTGGGGTCCATGACATTTCCTTTCCACCCCACTCCCCACCCCACCCCACGCAATAGTACCTGCCGATATTACAGGGAAATAACGAAAATAGAAATGGGATCCAAGTCTGGCCCTGTGTTATATCCGAATCTGTGGTGCATCCGTGTTATATTGAGGGGGCCCTGTAGTAGGAAATCTGTATTGGTTAAGAGTTGACCTCTATGTGGAGACACCATTATAACATCCCACCCCACGAGGGCCATCAATTTCGCAGAAGTTACATTTCTGACACGATATTGGTAGGATGCACCGTCTGTAGAGTGGTACTACAGTTATCATCCTTGGTCTGTCAGTACCAGCCAGTGCTCGCAGGTTTACTGCAACATTCAGCACTATGGATGT
>JAUTBQ010167500.1:0-12056 GCA_032361185.1 Lepetodrilus ovalis | reverse complement strand
GTCACTCGGGCATACATCTGATACGAAATGGAAGCTCGGTTAGTATCCTATAAATATAGACATTGAAGATGTCAAAACACCAAAAAAAACATTGTCTGGACGCCAAACCACGGTTTGGTGTCTGGCTGCCGGACTACTTTTCATGAAATGTAGACCGAGTACTGAGCTTACTTTTCCTTTGTTTTAGTGTGATTTCACGCTTTTCATGTTTTATTCACAAATCTCCATGCAAAATTTGTATTGAGCTTGAATTATTACTCAAAACACCAAGAAAACTCCAAGACGATTTGTAACCTTGGTCGCCAGGTTTAAGGTTATTCAATTTTCATGTTTTCTTTCAGTGTGAATGTATCAATACAGAAAGAGAATTTACATATCAAAAGCAGCCGCCTCCGATAGAATGGTTCATAGCACGGCGTCCAGAAGACTACGATTTGATGACGGTGAGGCCGTGGACTAGAGTGTGACATTGCACTCACTTAGACTCCTGTAACTCCTGACCTAACATTGGTGTCCAAAATAGTGAAATGAACACGCATTGAAAACTATCAAAAAGTAGAAGTTGGTTTAGCAGAAGTAATATAATCGTGTATGGATAAAAGATTCAAACTACATTGTAAACTGACAATTGACTTGATCGTAATAAAATAACAAATAGATTACGTTGTATAACTATTGCTAATGTTATTCATTCTCCTCGATGATATTTAACGAAGTATTTGTATGTCGTGTCAGCTGCATCCCATAGAGATCGCCAGACAAGTCACTCTGCTGGAGTTCGACTTGTACCGAGCCGTTCAGCCCTCTGAACTGGTCGGTGTACCCTGGACGAAGAAGGACAAGATGGAAACTTCTCCAAACCTCCTAAGAATGATCCGTTTTTCAACGATGGTAAGACTTTCAGTCATGAGAATTTTCCGCCGAACAGAGAATTTTCAGGATTTCTTTTTCCATTTGGATATTTACTTTATTGTGCTTTGTATACTGCATTCAGTGTCTGTCAATGGAAATTATTTTCCTCCAAAAATACATTTTGGTGTTCTCATGCCTGGACTGAAGAATAGGACATTTAGAGAGTTGTTTCTGTGCTGTTGAGTCACATCGATCAGTTTTATTCAATATGGGGTTTTATTGAGAGGTTAATATTTATTTTAGACCACCCTTTGTTAGTTTTCATGGTTGTTACATTTTTGTTTGTTTGTTTATTTACACGTGTGTGAAATATTACTACAGCAAATTTTACCGAAGTCATGGCACCGTCTCCTACCCTCCGTATTTCAGTTCACGTTCTGGCTGGAGAAGTGCATCATCGACACTGAGAACCTGGAGGAACGCGTGCTGGTCATGTCTCGAATCCTGGAGGTCATGCTGGTGTTCCAGGAACTCAACAACTTCAACGGCGTCCTCGAGGTCGTCAGTGCCCTCAACTCTGCCCATGTGCACCGGCTTGAGAACACGTTCAAGGTGGGTGCTCACTCCATTCCGCGGAGCTCACTCTTCTGTCTTCACACTTCCCTTCAATTTGTGAATTATGTTTGTATGTATTTCAGGAGATCACCAACAAGTACCTCAAGGCATATGATGAAGCGAATGAACTCAATTCAGATCATTTGCAAAAGTACAAGATCAAACTGCGCTCAATAAACCCACCTTGTGTGCCATTCTTGGGTAAGTATGATTAGCAGCGATAGAAACTTCCCCGTAAAACCTAACAACCAGGATAAGTATTCAAATATATTTACAGAAATCCCAAATAAGTCGAAGAATAAATGAATAATTTTTTTTTTTTAAATAACACTCTCATACAGGGCTCAACAGTAAGGTATTACCTACAGGTGGTCAACTGAAATATTTGAGATTAACAAGCCCTTTACCTCCAGGGACAGTAGACCGACAGGACATAGGGACAGTAGACCGACAGGACATAGGGATAGGTTCCTCAACACATTAGTGTAGGGCCCTGTCATCTGTTTACTCAATCCAGTTTATCTTGTAGTTGTGTCTGTAACTCTGTGACCTAAAAAAAAATACAACTATTTGTGTCCTTCATTTTGTAGACGATTGGTTTTAGTAGGTTACTGTCAGGGGTATAGCTGCTTGTACAGAGATGAATCTGCCAACAATTTCCAGTGTAAATGTTTTCTTTAACAAAACACTAACATTCTAGCAGATTTACAGTACTGACAATTCCACAGTAACATAACCCTAGCTGGGCCCCTGACTGTATGTGCGTGTGTGTGTTCTACAGGTATGTACCTGACCAACATCCTGAAGACGGAGGAGGGCAACCCAGACTTCCTGATGAACCGACACCCTGGCCTCATCAACTTCAGCAAGCGCAGGAAGGTGGCCGAGATCACTGGCGAGATACAGCAGTACCAGAACCAGCCATACTGCCTGTCTGTGGAGAACTCTGTCAGAGTACGTCTGTCTGTCTGTCTGTGTGTGTGTGTCTGTCTGTCTGATCTACTATAACCAGCCATACTGCCTGTCTGTGGAGAACTCCATCAGAGTACGTCTGTTTGTCTGTCTGTATGTATGTATGTATGTATGTATGTCTGTCTGTCTGTCTGATCTGATCTGCTATAACCAGCCATACTGCCTGTCTGTCTGTGGAGAACTCCGTCAGAGTGCGTACGTTTGTCTGTCTGTCTGTGCCACCACCTAAAACACAAACCCAATGCATCTGTTTATGTATATATCCATGCTATTTATCCCTGATTGTAGGAATTCTTTGAGAGCCTGAACCCACTAGAAGACATGGTAGAGAAGGATTTCAATGACATGATGTTCAACAAGTCCTTGGAGATAGAGCCCAGGGGAACGAAGCAAGTTCCCAAATATGTACGTATTGTTACAGTGGCTACAGTTTGCTCGATTCTTTAGGCTGTTTTTGTTTTGTTCCAAATAATTGTCTAAATTATATTGTCTTCCTGTGTGGTTTTACAATGTTCACTCTAATCAGTACCGTATTTGATGTATTACATGCCCAGAGCGTTAAAAAAAGTATGCTGGTTAGTATATTAAAGTACGAAAGAAACATGGTATAAATACTGTTTTAAAACATTTATAGACACAATATAAGATAATTAAAGCTGTATCTTAAAGTCCGAAAATTAAATAAAAAGTTTGTGTCAGTAGCTGATCGACCGCCATAGGTCATGGCTGCCTCGTCACATACGCCAGTAACGTCTGTGAAGACTTTCACAGGTCTACCATCAACCAATAATGCCCTTGATTAAATTGGTATTCCCACAAAATTTCTACTTTTAACAAGTCTTGATTTCAGTCATAACCTGGTGCAACAATGTGTCTGTATTTCTGTTTTTAAGTCTGATTTCAGTCTAAATCATGTATAACAATCTACATTTTTTTAATATTTTTTTTTTATCAGCCCAAGAAGTTCCTTGACTATTCCTTAAAGTCACCTGGTATAAAACCTGCATCCAATCGGCACACACGCTCCTTCCCCATTGGTCTGATCAATCCGTCGAGGAACCCCGATGATTCAGAGCAAAACGAGGCTGCAGCCACGCCCCCTCACACCCCCTGCAGTCCCCTGACGCCACCTCACACCTCGGCCGGGGGAAGCACGTTCAACGCATTCGACAGTAAGTCATTTGTTTATGCCCTAGATGTTTCAATGAATGAATTAATTTATGAAGATAAATAAATATTAAATAAATGAATAAGAAATAAATGGATATGAATGAATGAACAGTGATCAAAATAGAGGGCGTCCTGGGTGGGGGGAGCTGGGGGGGGGGGGGGTCATTTGAAAATGCGGGATGTAGCGCAGTGGTAGAACGTTGGACTTTGGAGCAAAAAGGTACCGAGTTCAAATCCCGCCACGGGGCCCCAGCATCAATTTCGCAGAAGTTACATTTCTGACGCGATATTGGTAGAATGCACTGTCTGTAGAGTGGCACTACAGTTATCATCCTTGGTCTGTCAGTACCAGCCGGTGCTCGCAGGTTTACTGCAACATTCAGTGCTACGGATGTTGCGGGTTTCCTCCTGCCCTAAACTGACAAGTCGTGATGTTAGTGAAATATTCTAGAGAGCGACTATAAACCCCATTAGAAAAAAAAATTAAATAAAATAAAAATTGAAAATCTGTTAAAGGTATCTGTGGGACCCCCTGCTAATTCAGTAAATATGTGAAAAAGTATATGTGAAAAGTGAATACATAATATATTTTTAGGAAATGCAATAAGAAACATTAGTTAAACAACAACAATAACAAAGAAACAAAAACTAATATTTACAATGTGGCATGTCTGCAGACACATCTCGACTGAGTAACAGCACGAGCACGGCTAGCCTGATCAGTACTGCCACCACCACCACCACCACCATCCTGGAGGACGATGCCTGCACCCTGGAGCCCCCACCCCTGCCACCCAGACGGAAGACCCGCAACTCCGTCATCGAGCAGTCTGATCCGCCACCTCCTCCCCCCAGGGTGGACAGCGACCGCCCGCCACCCGTGCCACCCCGGCGCGATTCCATGAGGGACAGCACCGTCAACAACAGCAGCGCGCTTCCGCGGTCGATGAGCGTGTGCCTGCCCCGCCCCACTTCTGCTCATGGCGGGCACCCCACCGCCACCATGCCGAGACACAACTCTGAACGGAGCTACCCGTGCACCTTCCTGGGCGTGAATGGTGACGACTTGGACATACCCAAACTGCCGCCTAAGACTTACAAGTCTGTACATTCACGCAAGCAGAGTAGCTAGGGCCCACTTTTAGATTGTGATATATTATAATGTGACTCGCCCGACCGAAAATCAAACAAGCGCAGCCAGCACTCGCTCGACAGGTCTCATCGCCTACCCCCCTCCCTACATCATCATAATAGCATCTTCCAGTGTGCCAGTTTGGGAGAGTCCATTCAGCAATATAGGGGGGCTGGGAAGCGGTTGGTGTCTGTTGGCAATACGCGTGTGCTGCCAGAACTTATTCGTCACGACAGGTCTTTTCCGGAGAGTGTGATCATTTTTGTTTGTTTTGTTTGTTGCATTCTTCCAAGGTATGGCTGAAACAGTTGCAGAACAGGTTTGTTGGAAGGAAGGAAAGATGTGAACAAATTAACCCAAGCAGGCTTGGAATATTCGGGATGAAAATGATGGTGATGAAAATGATGGTGATGATGATTTAAAACGTGATGCCAAGAATTGGTGATATATTGACACCTGATTGTGTACATGACCACTAATGTGATGGTTGGCTTGTGTGACAAAGCTGATCTACAGTCGTGGATGTTGTTTGTTGATTACCCCTACAGTCAAAGATTGCTTCCTACAGTGTTTTTCCCACGATGATGACATGCCTAGGCCAGACAGTGCGCATCACCAACTGCGGCCCAGGAGGGCCTTAAATTCCACTTCCTCCTCTTCCTCTTCCTCCTCCTCATACGTGTAGAGATATGTCATCAATGTTGAGATCTAATCTTGAAAACACAATATCGTAAGAATTGCCGGCCGTTTTGGTTATCAATTTTCACTTGTAGCAGGATATGAAGAAGCATCTTTGTTGAAAACTGAGTCTTGTAGCAATATGTATGTTGCAAACAAGGTATTTAAGTTTAATTTATTAGTTTAATGTTAGGTTCGCCTAAAATTAAGTTCTGGGTATTGTTTTCGAAGCTGTCGTATACTGACCATAAGTACTCTTGTAGCGATCTCTTATACATGGCGCTGGTACACTTACGAGAGCACTGTGGTCTCATAGTGGATATGAGAGCTTTGAGAAATGATACCCAGGTCTACCATTGAATTTAATTCAATAAATATCAAAATGTGTTGGTAGGTGTTGTGTTAGCAGTATACTTTTTCATTCCAAAATGTGAGGTTATTCCATCAAGAGTGATGGATTATTTCATTTACATACCTGCTGCATATTTTTAAGAAAAAAAAAAGAAGAAATGGTATAATACTCAATAATACTGATAATCAAAGTAGTAATATTAGACTCTGGTTGTTGCTCTTGTATTGACGCTCGTCTACTGCTATAGTGATGTGGACACTTTGTCTGCCACGGTAGTGATGTGATGTGCATTGTCTGTGTGAATGTCATACCGACACACGGAGATACGATGAGGTCAAACTCTGCATTCATTCCCAACGGCAAACTGGAAGCTCTCAGCCGGCTCTCTCTTTTGCTGCCTGTGACCCTGCCCTCCAGTGATCACGACCCCAAGGCTGTCCACCCGTACGCCAGTAGTGTTTGTCTCCCTTGTTGTCTACGCTGTACTGACGGATACCAGCTGTTATCTTATACTGTACAGATACCAGCTGTCATCTGTATTTTACCAAGGGATACCAGCTGTTATCTTTTTGTTGTACAGTGGGATACCAGCTGTAATCTTGTACTGTATAGATACCATTTAGTTACCTTGTACTATCCAGATACCAGCTGTTATCCATTTTCCTGAGGGATGCCAGCTGTTATCTGTTTTACTGAGAGGGATAACAGCTGTTATCCATTTTGTGTACTGAGAGATACCAACTGTTATTTATAGTACTGAAGTTTACCAGCTATCTTGTGAGTACTGTGGGATACCAGATGTTGTCTGTATATCATGTCTTTTCTATGCTGTATACTACAGGATACCAGCTGTTATCTATACTTTGTACTGAGTGATACCAGCTGTTACCTATGCCTTGTACTGATGTGTATCAGCTGTTTATACTGTGTACTGATCGATACCAGTACCTAAATTGTGTACAGATACGTTGCTGTCTTATCTATTCTGTACTATGGCATATCAGCTCTTATCTATCCTGTACACAGGGTTACCTTCATCGCAAATGGGTGAAAGATTCCTGCATCGATGTTAAACTCCACAATACAAGAGTTACCTATTAACAGTATGTGTATATAGTATAGATATCAGATGATATCCAAAATCTCCTTAAGATTCTATAGTATGCTGTACGGTACCATCTGCTATGTAAGCTAAGTACTGTGGGATACCATCTGTTATCCATAATATGTACCGATACCAGCTGTCATCGATAATATGTACCGAGTGATACCAGCTGTTATCTATACTGTGCCAAGGGATACCAATTATATTTGCTGTACTGAGGGATACCAGCTGTTATCTATATTGAGTATGGATGGATGATGTTTGTTATCTATAATGTATAATGTGTAATTCTGCTGTTTATGTGAGGTGGATGTTTTCAGCTAAAGTTATTTTTGTATGGAGAAATATTTGAGATTTTTTTTCTCATGAGTAGAAATATGTTTTGTTTTCTCTCCCCATATTATTGAAAATTTCCTACTTTTAGGAACATAATGTGACTATAGTATCGAATAATCATCAAATGACATTTTGGGGTTGCAGAGATCATACAAATGCAGATCTACATCTTGTATATCCAGTACATATTGATCATCTCGGGATAAAGCTCCTGCTTTGTGTCTATATGTAGAGGGACGAGGTTGGAAGACAGCACAGACGTGTAGACCATCGGTCTCGTGAAGAAGTGCATCAGCACATCCAAAATGAGCCCTTATCCTTCAGGCGTCTGGGTTAGGTAGCAAAAGAAATAGAGTATTTTATACGAACTCATTGTCTGCTACATATAGACAGCAATTTCTGCGTGTCCATGCAAACAAGGACTGCATGCCATTTTATTTTACATGGAACTTGCCTCTAATTTCATCATATCCTTGATTAACCTAACTGCTGGATTAAAGTCATCGGTCTACAAGGCATCTGTAGCCAGCAGAGATACAGTTAAATCCTCTACCTACAGGTCCCTAATTTTCGTTCACTTCTGTACATTTCGTTCTTTTTTTTTATGGACCTTGTGTCAAGTAGAGTGGCTTATTATTTTCAAATTTATCTCCAAACTTCCATGTCCTATTTTATAGCAAGATGGTGATTATATTCAACCAAGAAAATTCAATCTAATATTTCTTTTGGTAGTCTAACATTGACACTCAATTTATTTACAAATTATGAGCTGCTTGGAAAAATGGTGGAAGCACCATAAAATCTACTGTTTAGAGTACTCTTTTTGTTGGACAGGAGTAATACAAAGACTATTGCATAGTCTATTCTGAAGATCTACACTTAAGGCATCTAATGGAATTAACAGTATCAGTATTTAACTCGAGCTTCTGAATACTTCCCATATTTCTTAATTACGCAGTATGCTTCCCATTCTAACTTATTCATTCCAGCATGTTAAAAATTTGTGACAAAAATTAAATGTGTAAATACTGACATGTTTATATTAATAATAATAAATTAAGATAAAATAAGATAAATGAAAGCATCCATCTCCCAACTCTTGTTAGGCTTACTGTGCTCGGTGTGTATGTTACCCCAGTGTCAAATAGTGCTATTACTACAGTGGTGCAAGTGGAAGGGGACAGGGGAACCCTTTACTGTTTTGTCATTGTTGATACATATGTGTATATATATATATTGTGTTCCAAGGCTAAGAGGGGAAACAACTCTTGTTCTTCGTGTCCACTAAGCCTCCCTCTGTGCAACTACTGGCGGGTGTTGTGATGGCAACCAAATCATCTTACTACGATAATGATGTACAGATCAAGCCTCGTTCTGTAGTAATAAACTTTTTTTTTAACCAAATGGGGAAAAATAAATAAGTATGAAGCAAGGTTTTGTTCTCTTTTATTTTGATTCCAGGAGCTGGATAGTTTTGTTCAAGAGCATCATCGTACAAACAGCATTACAATTGTAGTTTGACAGCGAGACTATGCTATGATAGTCTGTTTTGTACAGTCGATCCCCATTTATATCCCAGTAAAATGGTGCGGAAAACTGAATTTATGGATATCTGTGTCATTTTACATAGGAAGACCAACATATGGTTCCCGGTAAAAACCGTGCGGATAATGAGGGAACTGGATATCCGAAGACCAGATAAATGGGGGGTCTTTCATGCCATGCAATAACATACTATTACTACTACTACAAGTGTGTACAATATTATGTACCGGTAACCTACTTTTGTTGACATTACGTTACTTTCAGAAAACTCAAGATAGGCAAATTTTGCAACATCCTAAATGTAGGAGCTCCTAACTTTGACCCAGTTTATCACGTGGTAGAACGTGGACAGGATTCAAAGTCCCGCCTTCAAATCGTGGCAATACAGATATCATCCTTTAGGAGCTCCTAACTTTATGACCCAGTTTATCACCTTGTACAGGGCTTGACACTAAGGGCTGTCCGGGACAGGTACGATTCACAGTCGGACAGGTGATTTAGCCCAGATTAACAAGCCTTTTTACCTACAGTTACATGTCCGAAAGGGCACAGGGACAGGTGCCTCAAACAGTTGATGTTGAGCCCTGTTGTAAGATGCAAGAGGGGACTTGACTTGTGACATCGTGAAACACTTTGTTACGAGGTTGTAACTATTAGGAGGCTGTTGTGAAATGGGAGGCCTGGAGAACATATAGTTTCAATTGTTAACTGAAAACTATCTTTATTTTCCTTGTTATAATTTTTTTTGAGAAATCCAAGGTGTAAAATGTAGTACATGTGTAGCCGGGTGTAATGCTCCCACTGGTCTTGGCCAGCGGGGTTACCCCCTTTGGCTTGGTCAGTAGAGCGTTGGACTCGCAATCCAGCAACTCGGGTTCAAATCCCAGGATCGACATGGTCCTATTACACATGGACCTGGTAACACCGCAAGGACTGCTATGGCAAAACAACATTTGGAAAATTATTACCATTATCGCAGCTTTATTCTTACATTTCAAGCTACATTGAACATTACTTTCATTACCAAGATTGCACTTTTTGGCAGTACTTGAAATACTTTTACCCGGTAGACACATCTGTAATTGCAGTTTTTCTCTTTGTTACAACCAATGTGTTTCTGAGTCAATAAACAGTATATTTCATTATATAAATAAACAAAATTTTGATCGGGACCAAAAACAAAATTGATGTACATTGAAGAAAATCCAGTAATTATCATGACCATATCGAATAAAACACTTGGTGAGAATTGCTAAATATGAAATGGTTTTGTATTGAACATAAAGAAAGCCTGGCTTCCCTGCACACAGAACAGAATTATTACTCGATATCAGTCAACACATAGAGCAATGTCTGTAAGGTGATAATTTTAACAAAATGGGTGCTGTACAAAATTAATCCTTTCTGTAGATTTGATTTGCATACATACATACATACATACACAATCTATCTGTATACTACTTTTGAGAATATGAAGAGTTTCTGCCTCCAGGTATGTATGACAATGGACAAACGGTAATACTGCCGATCTGCGAGACATCTTGGCTAAGGCTCCACTATTGTCATGATAGTCTTGGGGGCCATTCAACATCCACCGACTGAAATGAAATGACAAGAACTTGCAGATAATGGAAGAACTAGACAATAATCCTCGAGTCAAGTGATAAAATTTGGTACTAAACTTCCCAACAACATATCCACCTCGTCTGGTCTTGTCAAGAAGCCTTCATGTTGCTTTTATCAACTTGTAGGATAACAATGATATCAAAACACACTCAGATGAGATTTTATATATTTAAAGGCAGTCAATCACAGACATTTATGGTTGTTTTGGACTAGTTCCTATGTACAACTGCAAAGTGCATTCACTTGGCATACATAAAATCATGTTTGTACTTTACACCGCTGTATGGTAGACAGAACATTCCACTATACTGCACAACCACACGATAGGTTGAGTCGAATGTACAAACCAGCAGTCATCATCCTTGCTTCATTATATTAATGCAAAGGGACAAATACGATCAGTTCATGCATCAAAGACAAGATAATTAATAGTCTGTCACATGAAATTTATGATAACTATTAAGTGTTGGGGAATAAGTACATCAGTAGATGCCTAACAACTTTTGTGTGTACAAATCAAACGTAAATAGTCTTAGGGCAGAAATTTGTTTGCTCATTATCTAGGTCAACCAACTGTGATTGTATGCCTTTAACATTGTAAATATTTCTTTACCTCTACATCCAACTCCAGAATATCACATTCCACTCCCATGAGTGTAGAGAGATAAGGTGTGGTCCTGCCAAAGTCGCCATGTACAAATTCTTTAATATATCTGAATCAAGGTAAGGAAATCAAAGCTGTGAATTTCTTCACAGTAAAAGTAATGGATCAGTAATATAGAACATGTACGTGAAGAATAAAGGTTTACTTTTCTATTCCGAAATTTCTGTAAAATGCATTGTTCCAGATGTGCACTACATTATTACCCTGGTCAATGGATCAGTGTGCACTATGTTAATCCTCAACTCCCTGGTTTCAATAAAATGACTCGTCAAGGATACGTTCCAGCTTGTGTGGACATGTACAGCCTGAAGTGATGCTTGTCTATCTTGACAGCATGCATGTTGTGTATGACCCGCTTACGAGATGCTAGCGGCCGTCTGAAGATAATAATAAGTCAAATGGGAATTGAAAAACAGGTTTTCATTGTCTGTACAAAAAGACAACAATTCAGACAAGTTATTTTACTAATAAAAAAATAATCTATACATTGGAATATTATTACTACATCTTGCATACACACATATTTTATTTTTATGTTATTTTACGTTATTTTATTTATGGCTGACTAACACTAATTTTGCTCAATGAATCGATTCGAACACAAATTGGTCTGTCACTTTCTGGCAGCAGAAAACATGCAATAACATAGTGCTGCATTAACCCTGTGAACAACTGCAAACTGAAGGCACTCATGAACCCAGGATGATAACAGCACTACATGTTCATGAGATTGACCACAGAGCCTCAAAATTCACAGAAATGTATAGAAGATTCTCCTTCCTTCATATAAACCAAATCTCACCTGTGCAGAACACGGATTGGTGTCTTTTGATCAAGTTCTAAATCCTGCAATTAACAGAAAAAATAATACAAATGTTTACCAACAGTTATTCATATGAACAATCCTACAACACTTAAAGGCATACAATCATGGTTGATAGACATAGATAATGACCAAACGAATTTCAGTCTGAGACTATTTACGTTTGATTTGTACACCCAAAAGTTG
>JAUTBQ010167489.1:0-12056 GCA_032361185.1 Lepetodrilus ovalis | reverse complement strand
AGATAATGAAAATGATTAACTTTGAACATATTTTGTGGCGGGCATTTTTAATTTTGGGCAGGAACTGGTGGAGTGACTTGTGGTTGATGTGATTTTTTTTAAATCAGCACACCTGAATACTCCCTAGTACAAAATTTCATAGTTTCTTCGCAAAGTGCACAGATTGCCCAAAAAGTGTTATTTTTAGAAGACGTTTTATTTCTTTATTTTATTTGTGTTTTTTTTTTAATATCTTACCAATTTAGTTTTCACTTGTTTGCCTATTTGGATAATCACATTAACTCTTAGTTATTTAATTAACTAACTAATATACCAATTACAAATCCTATCTGTAATGCAAAGCACTTAGCATTGCCGCATGGATTTTATGTGTGAAATATGAGGTCTAATGGCGGCCATTTTGGATTTAGTTAACAGCAGCAAATATTAAGTTGGGTTGATTTAGTTGTCCATTGTATCGACCATCTATAAGTATAAAATGATACAAATATTATGCATAACTACCATTAGAAATATTCCTAAGTAAAATATTTGAAAATTATAGGCGGCCATTTTGAAATCCAAAATGGCGGCCTCCTAGGGGTATTCAGACTTGGGTCTTTATCTGGATTTGTTCCAAATGGGTCAAAGAAACTATCTGCCAAGTTTCATGCTTCTACCCAAAAGTGCACGAAACACCCCAAAATCTGCATGTGGCCGCCCCACTAACTGAGGTCACGTGCTTTATGATGCTAGACATGGCTGTGAGCAGACGACTTATGTCTCGTACTTTTTACAGCTTGTAATTATTTATTTGCGATTTTTCTACATCACGGTAAGAAGTGCATTTGCTAAAAACGCCATTTTATGATGCTTCATTTTCTTCGATTGCATACTTACGTTTGCTGATGACATTTTGTTACAAATTCTGCTCGATATAACGGGGGAAAATGTCAGGCGTCACAAACATTTCCAACAGGTGGCCCAATTCTTTGAGTTTTTGAAGCGGACATAGCGTTTTAGTAAGTGCTATGAAAGCGAGGTTACCCCGAAAACTTGACACTACAGGTATCCTTACAAAATTGTGTTATTCTAATGTCGCGGATATCACTGCCTGTGATAAAAGAACACATGCATAGAATGGAAGAAAAGGGAGGGGGATGTGCGGGCGGAAATCATACCAAAAAAATAATAATTCTGTCATACAGTCATAGAGAGAGAGAGAGAGAGAGGGGGAGAGAGAGAGAGACAGAGAGAGAGAGAGCGAGAGAGAGGGAGAGAGAGAGAGAGAGTGTGTGTGTGTGTGCGTGTGTGTGTGTGGGGGGGGGGGGGTGTTGAAGCAGGTGCTCGTTGATGGAATGTTGTTACTGATCCACTAGGCCTGTGTACTATGGCCGACCTCCATCAAATCTGATTGCTTCTATCTTAACTATAGAATGTAACGCTCCGATGATATAGTCCACAGTAGTAATACCTTGGGCCTGCTGTAGGCACGGGTGGCAAACCGAATCTTTTCTTCATTACTTCTTTTTCAAGAGCAGACATCTTTTCCTACATATGCGATATTCTCTACGACTAATTATATTGTCTTCATACTTTTTATAAACGTGAATCATAACTATGTTTCCGTATTTGTATGTTGGTACACATTTCCATAATGCTACTATCAACAGTTCTAAAAAGTATCGGGAAATAATAAAATAAGTATGCACATATGATGTTATTGTTAATAGTTTTACACTAATAGTATGTATTATTAACCAATTTCTATCAATTTATGATAAAATTGAAAATAAATGCTTGCAATGGGCATGGGTGGACTGCTTTATTATATTATTTAAATGCAGTCAATTATTCTTACGAAATAATATATTTACAATAATTCTCGCTTCATCTCGCTCTCTCGGGTTGTTTAGAAATGGCGGATATTTTCAGACTATGTGTTTGTATGGTAACAGGAATTAATTCAACTGTATCGCAATCATAAGCATTATCTTGCAATCATGGACGTGGATATACCGTTAAAATGATGCAAGCATGGTGAAGAAGAAGCCCAAAACTTCCAAGCAAGCCAAGAAAACAGGTAACGATGTGTAAGCGCCATGCACCGGTCAAAAACCATGTTTGTGCATGTCCGCCAATTTGTAAACATTGTTGATTGACATTGACCCATGGAATATATCTGACTGTCTTTAATAATCATGATAATACCCTAGTATTTTATATGTGAACATTGTACCAAGAACACTAATCTGGTGTTTGTATTTGGTAATATTCTATCCAAAAACAATTTCGAGCAATAAACATGAAAAAAAGTGGTATAATCAAAAGTGCCACAATGACCCTCGTCTTGATATGGTGTAAAGTCTCATGAATGCTTTTTTAAAAGAAAATGGATATCCTGAATAATGTATTTGCCCAGAATAATAGTAATTTAGTGTATACATATTAATTAAGTAAAATTTTTGGTGTGCTGGGATACATACAATAAAATTGGACATCGCACAGTCTACTTACAATATGTAACAATATTATACTAATCCTGATTAAAACTAATAAGAGGGGATATTTTATGACTTTGTGTTGTGCATATTTGTACATGAACTGGATTATTCATTTTGAAGTCAACTTAGCTAGCGTACATGGTTATTACTCGTCATTCTGCCAATTATTATTTTACAATTTCCACATACTGCTGGAGTGATTACCTGTAGAATTGATTGATTGATTGCTTCTCATTTGTTGAAACAATTGTCAAAACATGTTTAAAACATTGATGACCAGGGCTCCAGACCAACATTTTGAGTTGCTTGCCCGCAGGGCTAGTTAGGGCAAGTTGTAAATACACCATAGCATCTACATGTTAAAAAATAGGTTACCCGCAGAGCAATTTAACTTGCCCCTGTACGTCGTGCACAACTTAGTCCAGAGCCCTGTAGACATGGTAGATGTACTCCAATATTACAATACATGCTATTATTAAACATAAATAAATTATGATTAATTATTTTTTGGTTATCTGATTTCTCTAACTTCTGTAGGATGCTTTATTTCTATTTGTGACATGTAGGTCAAAGACCACCAAGTATGTCCGTTTTTTCGGTATGTGAAGTGGAAAGATGAAAAATATGTTCATGATTATTTGTAACCAGTGATAAGTTAACCATTATGTTATGTTAAAAAAATATATATATATAAATTTTTGTTATCTATTGAGCCAATGATTATAATAATTTCATGTCACCGTGGATAATTTGAATGTGTTCCAATTGTCATTTAACATGTAAGAACATCCATGTTTAATTGTCATCATGGTGAAATGCTATATCTGTAATCACACAGGCTTCTAACCATGCTAACTGTTGTTTTCTTGTATATTTCAGCTGAGCCTTGGCTAGTGGAAGATGTTCGAGTACACACAGCTCTGCCTCCTCAGGTCGAAGGTCAGCTGAGATGCTTCTGTCGACTGTCCATCAACCAGATCATATGGGTGACACCTGTCACACCCGATCTGTCTCTGGTCAGAGTGAAATGGTGGGGAGAGCCGGGAGAAGGATCTGTTTTCAAGTAAGAATGTATAGTTTTGTATTTTATTAATGTTTTATTTCATTATCGTGTTAACAAATTAATTTTTTTATTTTATTTAGTGCCTTTTATTTTATTTACTTTTCTTGCATATTATACATGTTTACATACCACATTCATGTACATTTACCATTAATATTAAAATAATTTTCATGAAATACACGGGTCGACTAGCACTTGTCCTGTCGCCACTGGTGGGTGGAAATCGTGGCGGACTAGTAATTTTTATAAGTCGGTAGTCCTGCTGGCTAGTGATGTATATTTTTATTTTAGTGGACTAATACATATACATGTATCTATGATGTTATGTTTTACCGCAGCTTCAAACTCCTCATATCAGCATCTGCATATTTAGTTAAACATTCTCCATGCAGTACATCAGACTCGCTATATTCTAGTCAAGTCAAGTCCCAGCTCTGCTCGGATTTAACTTTAAGAAATTAGAATTACCTCCCTTTACATGCGCAGTATTCTATGCAGTAAAAACTGAGAGATATGCTCAGTTATTGAATCTGGCAGTGATGAAAATGCGTACATAATAATAAAATATGCAGGCATTTTAAGGACGCGCGTATCACTTTACCATGTTTACAGTATTACTATATTTGCGCATATACAGACAGCATGTTCAAGACTAACGACTTGGCAGTCTTGAACATGCTGTCTGTGTCTGCGCAAATAAAATGCATTAGTGATTCCATGTAAGCAGGAAGCCAGTCCTAAACGTTACCAAAACGTATTCATGCATGTGCGTGAAAGCCTCTGGGTGTATCACATGATATGCCATTATAGAAAATACATCATTTGGACGCTGTTTAAGTCCTTACAACAAGCTGCACATTTGCTATTCAATATTGTTTTTTTGTGTTATGATAATTTTGAGTAAAGCTACAACTATGAAACACTGGATCCACTTTTCTACATTTTTCACAGGTTAATGAAGTGTTTGTTTAAGGATTACAGTAAATTGTAATAAATCCAGAGCTGAATATTCAAACCCATTTGCATTGTCATGATGATGTAATAAAAATTACAGTCTTGAGTCAATTCGTTATTTATTTTGGGACTAGTACAAACTTTGAAGGACTAGTAAATATTTATTTTACTAGTCCTGCTGGCTACTGCAAATTTTGGTTAGTATCTACCCTTGTATAATACATGTATGTCATATTATCTTATAAACTGCATAAACACATTGCGACAATTACATCCCAAAATTTATGTTTGAGCATTTTCTCTTCAGGCCTCTGAATGTGAAGAAAGGCGACAAAGGTGCGTCACAGACGACTGCCCGCTACCCAGTGCGGTCAGGGCCTCGTCAGTTTGCTGCGTACCTGAGCGACATGGCCTCGCTGTCTCTGGACGTGATGACTGGGCAGGTTCCTGTTCCTATCGGCATCGCCCAACTGCCTCAGATTGGCCTGCTGTCTGTCAACAGGCCTATTAATGGGTAGGTGTAACTCCCCAGGGAGTTGAGAAGGAAGCTGAATACACAATGTCCAGGCTCTGAGGTTACAAAACGTTGAGTACATTTTCCTGTTCAACTCAAGGTTTGCACTTTGATCATGTTTTATTTGCTTTCTTATCATTTATGTGTGAAGATTTAACTTATATTGAAGATCATGCACTTCTCTCAATGTTTTTTTTCTTCTCTGTTTGCTGCAGGTTCTTCCCTGTATTTTCTCCGACTGACGAGAAACTTGCAGAACTTCAGGTGTCCGTTGTGTTGGAACCATTAATGGGTGAGACATTTATGTCATATCTATCATTTATGTTTATGCGACTATCGAAACTTACTTTAAATTTGTTTAGCCTGAATAGCAATACAATTAACAAAAAACATGAATTTGTACTCGGCCCTACGTACCTATAGCATTGGGAGAAATTATCCAGGCTAGCGGGATAATGTTAATGTTGATCGCTGGACATGTATTTTCCTACTTCTAAGTCTTTCTATAAGGTTATTATTTTTATTTTTGTTATTATTTCTTCGTAACCCAATTTTGAAATTGTATTTGTCTCTAGATTATTGTCATCATCATCAGCAGCAACAGCAGCAGCAGTAGTAGTATTTTATAATAATTATAATAATATTTTTGTATTTTTTGTTGTTGACTGTATTAGTTGTTGACATTAATAATTATTTTTCAGCATCCTACGATAGTATGGGTTCCATCCCCACATCAGACATCAGTATAGAGACGCGCGGAACTCAAGAGTCGACCTTCCCTCATCGCTTCCAGCCACAGCCTCATGGTGGACAGCCCATCATGCCACGGGAGGACCCATTTATCTCCCCTGCTTCCAACCAGGTGGCCGTCCAGTCTTTCCTTCAAACCACCTATTGAAACTCAATTCATATGTTATATTTATTGACATTGTTATCATCTTTAGCCAACAGTTTAAACTGCAATTGCATTAAATTAATAAGTTGTATGTTATGTGATTGCAAATTCTTTAGCCTACACATTTTTCAATCTAATTTTATTAATATGTTTTAACTATCCTTATTCATCCTTGGTAATAGATATTGTTTTTCATCAACTTCTTCATCGCAAATTGGTGAAAGATTCCCGCAGCGACGTTAAACTCAATTATCAATTTCTTTTGGAATTATTTTTTCGCAGGCTTCTGACAAGAAGCGGAAGGATAGTGGGACGTCTCTTCCATACGCCGACGAGGTGAAACAACGGCTGTACTATGACGTCCCCGACACACGGCAAACAGCGCCAGTGAGAGACAGCAACATGGTCTCCATCACGTCAGATGGATACGTGGTTACCACAGGCGACGGTGTCGGCCAGTTAACCAATCACAGGCCTCCTTCGCCCGTCGCATCCAGATACTCCCAGGCTATTGGTCAAGTCACTAGAGGTATGTGTCTGACTAGGTTACCTATCTGTGTGAACTTGTCATTATTGTTGTGCCTACTGTCTTATGCTTAAAGGTATATAATAATGGCTTGTTGACATATTTAATAGTCAAATTATTATTAATACATGAACATACTTTCATATACAATACATTTGACCATGAAGTGTCAACAAACAATAATTGTATACCTTTAGATCTGCATGATCGTCGCAAATAGGTGAAAGATTCCCGCAGAAACGTTAAAATTCCATACTAAAATCACTCATACCTGCATGAATCTGAATGACTGCTTTCTGGGCATCATTGCTTGTCTCCAGCAGGGAGAAGGTTAAACATGCACGTGTTAATATTTTCTCCAGTCATTTCAACATCTCTCATTCAATGTGTGACACCTGTCAATATTAGAATTTAAGCTTATTGTTTTCTAGGTTGATCATATGATCAGTTCATTTCACAAAGTATGCTTCGATTACATAAATACAGGGGTTAATACTAACACTAGTCCTGTAGCCAAAGCCAAAATGCTCAATGTTAAAGGTATCCAAAGGACTAGTAGAAATTTAGGATATATTAGGCTTTTACTATATGTTATCATTATCAGGACTAGTGCTCCAAAATGTTAGTATTAACCGCTGTAAATATGAACTACATTGCAGCACCAGCAGGGGAGACATCCACTGCCCAGACCGGAGATCTCCTGTCAGTGTTGTTAAAGAAGGGCAAGGACCTCCGAGATGCCATGGCTGTGTCCTCCGTAGATCAGAGGGAACACTTAAGTGTCATACCTCCTTCAGACAGCCGGGGACTGAGATCAGAGTCCAGTGCCAGGTGAGCTTTAACATGTAGTATCCACATATGCTCTAATTTATTTGTCGAGGTATCAATTTATTTGTCGAGGGATCAATTTATTTGTCGAGGGATCAATTTATTTGTGGAGGGGTCAATTCAATTTACTTGTCAAGGGGTCAATTTATTTGTCGATGGGTCAATGTATTTGTCGAGGGGTCAATTTATTTGTCAATGGGGTCAATTTAATTGTCAAGGGGTCAATTTATTTGCCTTGGCCATAGCTTGAGTGCAGGATTGTTTGTGGCTGAAATCACTAATGTCTTGCCAGGCATAAATATCTCGTCAGTCGTGTTTGACAGTACATAGCATTGTGACAATGACATGACAAAAAAAGCTGCCTTTGTGATGTCGTCGTGATAGGATGTGCTATCTTCACTGTCATAGGGCAATTATCTTTCTTGACTTGCCAGTAACAGCAGGTGATGGCAGGTTTACCTCAACTCTAGCTGCTACATGTGTTGCAGGATTCCTCTTGTCATTGATAAGAAGAGACATGAACAATGCAAGCTATGGAAATAGCTAGAGTTTGATCAATATCAGAAGAAGAAAGAATTAATTGACATTTTATCATCACACAGCATTGTTTGGTACTTTAATCGTATTTGTAATTACGATGTTTGTGTCTGTGACGTGCCCTGCTGTATGAGTTATCTCCCCATCTTGTCTAAAACAGGAGCAGCTCCAGTGGCAGTTTACTGAGAGAAATACTCAAAGCTGAGCAGGGCACAACTGGAGTTGCCATGGATACAGACAACGGCATTACCAAAGATCTCAGCACCAATGCTCTTGACATGCTTGTGGGGTCTCCAGTGCATAAGAATGATTTCAAGGTATTGTTTTAATCCAGTGATCAAAGTATATGCACAGGAAAGAACTGTATATTGTATTGTTAATACTTTATTTATTTTATTTTTCTTGAAGTACTTTTACTTTTAATTCATTGTATGAAACTGGTTATTTATGGAATTTCCGTCGGCTTTATATTTATTGTAATGTAGATTAATGGTCAGTGTAACAAAAGCAAGGCCTCCAGGTTCAAAGCTTAGTACATGAATGGATGGGTACAATGTCTGGATGCATTGCATATTTGGTAGTAAATTGTATCCTGCTTGCCATGTTCTCACCACACCCTATGCATGTCCACTTGTCTCTCTGTCCAGATGTACCAGATGCTGACCAGGGGCAGTCCGGGTACCAGTGTGTCCAGTGACCCCCCTGACCTCAGTGACCCCGGCGACCCCATGCAAGAGGACTCCATACTCCAGGACCTCTTCTACAGACATTCCGTGAGTCTTTGCTTAGTCAGTAATGCTGATAGCAGTATCGTGTTCGGGTAATATCTCACAGGAAGCAAACTTGTGCTTTGTGTCATTAAATTCATTAATTATCAAGAGAGTGATTTTTATGTTATTGTCTGGAGGTAACGTTAAGTTATGATCTGGAAATTGTACATGTTCAGAAGACAGCTCCATACATCTCAGCACACCCATCTTACCCTGCCTCTGTAAATTTGATCACATCAGTCCATGCACATTGGTGGGTACTAATGCAGTGGTAGAACGTCAAACTTTAGAGCCCTTCATCCTGGCATCAGTATCCAGGGTGAGATGTGTTGTATGCACTGTAGACGTAGCTAGGTTTGCAAGGATCGTCCATACACACAGATTATATGTAAATGTCTTGTTTCCAGGAGAGTGATGCTAGTGTTCTCAGTGCTGGGAATTCAGACGATGGAGACAGATCCCTGATGAACTCGACTATAGTGTCTGTAGAGGATCCTTCCAATGTTGTGAGTTCTTCATTGCCAATCAATCTTTACCACTTTTATGTGTTAGTAGCTCAGGCACTGTGTTGTATGAATATTGTTGCAGGGATGGAAATTAACACTAGCCCGCTAGCCCAGGCCATTTCTCCCAATGTTAATGGTATCCTAAGGGCTAGTAGAAATTCATTTTTTTTTTGTAAACTTTTGTTATTTGTATCACTATTCGAGCTAGTAAGTTTTATTGGTAAGTTTCCATCACTGTTGTTAGACTGTGTTCAAATTGCGGACCCTCCTCCTCTGTTTTTCAGCGACCACTTTCTCGAAGGTCGTCAGTGTCGAGTCTCAGTCTTCAGTTCCCTAAGGAGGAAGTAAAGAAAAGGAAGAAGACGAAGCGATCAAGATCAAAAGAACGAAAGAAGATACAGACAAAGGAAAGAGTGAAGACCAGCAAAGTAGCATTGTCAAGGTCAAGGTCGTCATCGAGATCAAGGTCAAAGACACGGACAAGATCAAGGTTGAAGAGGAAGACAAGTAGTTGCAGTGATATGAGTGACAGCGAGGTTCCCAGTACACCCAGATCTGAAATATCTCGCGTGTCGTTTGACATGACGCCGTCGGATGTTGACGAGCCTGTACAAGGTAAATTTGAAAAATAAAATAGAAATAAAAAATATACAAATTTAAAAAAAAAAATTAATTCATTAAATAAATGAATAAATAAATAAATAAATAAATAAATAAATAATAACATGTCAATTATCTTTGTGAGAGGTAAATTATTTTTAAATAATAAAAATGTGTCTTATATTTATGTATGCTTTATGATCTTCATGACCATTAGTCATTTTCTAATCACCATTAATAGATGAAGTGGTCAGTATTTATTAAATTGTATGACATACCTCTTGATCTGTGTTTCTAATGCACAAGGAACGATGTCATATTTGCAGACATTCCTAAAAGTAAGAAGATAGACGGGCTGAGCGTGGAGAGGCTGACACTACTGGGGCGTGTCCACGTGGCCCGCGTCAGCATCGACTCGTTCACGCTTCACGCAGCGCCAGATACGTCGGTGTCCTCTGGGAAGTCCAGCAGGTCAGTCGGCAGGACAGGAAAGCCTCCGAGACCCACAAGCAAGTCAAAAAAGCCCTGGTGAGTATCGTAACATGCACCAGACAGATCTCCAAAACTTGCGATATTCTAAACACCAGATTGTCCTTGGACCATATTATGTCACAGAACTCCCTAAAACATTATCACTACACTCTGAAAAGATGCTCATCTAATCTTTCAGTCATACACATGCTGTGATAATAACTGAATTCTATCAACAGTTCATTCATTGAGATGTTGTCTTCCTTTCAGCACCTACTTCATCGAATACCAGTTCCCTGTGGTAGCCACTTCCAGAGATAAATACTCCCCCAACACCATGGCAACCGAGGTCATGCGGGTCGCCTCCAAGAACATCAAGAACAGCGGTAGGTACCGTGGGCAGTCTCACAAATGCAGGATTAGTGCATTCTATAGGAATTGCTATATTAACGGGTTTACAATAGTAAACGCTTTCAGGCATGGACATTTACCACTGAAATCGGCCAATTTATTTACTCTCGCATCGATTTATTTGCCCTGGACGTGGCTTGGTGCCTGCAGCCCCTAGACCCTGGGCTTGTTTTCCACTGAAATCACAATTGTCTGTTGCCATGCCGGTACTACAGTGCATCTGGTCAATCTGGTTCGTGTATGATACCCATATAATTACTGGTAGTAATAAAGGCAGGTAGCATGTAGGACAAGAAACCAGTCTAACTATGACACAACTTCCACTGTGATGCAAATGATGAGGTATCTTTATGACGTGAATGATGTCATTGCTAAATGATGTAACTGAACCTCCAACAGATTTATTACCCTTTTTTTTACAAATATGTTGAGTTTTCTATTCATGATGATTGACAGCAAGTTGTTTTAATTTACTTGAGGTGTAAGTACTACATTTACGATGAATACAGGCAAACAGACCAATCCCAAAATATTCTCTTAACCCTCTCCCTGCTGCAGGCAACCGGAGATGCCATAAACAGCAGTGTATGTGCCTAATCCAGCAGGCAGAAGGTGAAAATAGATGTTTGCCCATTCCATCTTAATTGAAAGTTGGTTGCAAATATTAATGTTCCTCTGTACATAAACTACAATGGATGCATCGTGAGACCACTGAATCAATTATCACTCTCGCTGCTCGATTAGGCACAGACACTGCTATTGTCTGCAGCAGGGAGAGGGTTAAATGTCAACCAATTTGTTGAGTACTAATATTTCAGTGTTTATCATGGTGTTCCTATTTGACTTGTTTCCAGTGGTAGCGTTCAAACATCGATCAGTCTTCCCGATCCTCTTTGATGGGAACTCGGTGGAAAAGTGGTGGAAGTCAGCCCTCATCTTCAAAGTGTTCGCCAGAGAGGCTGGGCAGAAGATTGTGAGTACAACCCTCAGTAATCCATACCTAATTTAGTGGCAAGAGGTCACAGGTCAAAGTTCACAGATCAGGTTATCGCATTTTCTTATACAGCTCTTTCACCGACAATTATGATTTCTTTTTCAGATTATTAATAATCTAGAAATACCTCCTGGTGATCGCCACACATGATGTAAACGTGACTTTGAAATTCTTACGTAGATAGTCCTGTATGTCGGGCATATCCTAGTCTAGAGCTCTAAATATTTGTTCCTATTTCGTAATATTACATAGTATAATAATATTTTTTTTTAAATTGAGAAGAAGTAATATTGTGTACAAAGATAATGTCACTTTAAGAAACCACAGCTGATTACCTTTAGAATTCATAATAGCTGATTACCTTGAGAATCCATAATAGCTAATTACCGTACTTACTCTATTAGTTCGAACAGGTAAAAATAATTAAATTTTTAGCTGTTCAAATTATTAGAAAAATACGAAAATTGAAAATGGTCTGTGTTCGAATAATTAGAGACACAAAAT
>JAUTBQ010167488.1:0-26644 GCA_032361185.1 Lepetodrilus ovalis | reverse complement strand
TTTCATCTAAGCCTATCTCCATCTTACTCAATGTTGTTCTGAACCAAAGTTGTTCGAACTGAAATCTATCCATTATACCGTCCATAGAGCCGCACTCTTTTATATTTTGGGTTTTTGTTTTACAGCGTCATTTCTGACTTTAAGATTAATTATTTCTATCTTGGAGAGTTTATTTAGATTTCCAGTTAACCTCCTGAAGTGTGTCTAATTGTGTCTAGTTATTTACTCTAGCACAAAACCATACTCAATAGTGTTATAAATCTGAAGGTTGGGTGCTGAGGGTTGAATCAATTGCGCTAAGAACTACTTTGAGAACCCCAAGATAACCAGGCAATGCGAGAGACTGCTCCTAAAGCAGTAGTCGCACAACAGCGGTTAAACTCAAGCCATCGTTTGCCTGAATATTGAAATGGGTACTGTTGATTTGTGGCGAAACTAGAAGTCTCAGCTAAATTAACGAATGTTCATTATAGCGTAATAAACTAGCTCAAGGAAAGCTGATCGAAAGCATCGTAAATTCTCGTACTAGCAAGATGCAAACTATAACTTACTGCGTTAACATAAAGATCCCGCGCAGATATTTTGATACGACCTACCCAAAAAAGACCGAGCCAAAACGCTCTAACCTCCCTAAACTCAGCAAAAAAAACACCATTAGCTAAGGAGCTAAACCTTGAATAAACAAGCGCAACAGGACTATGGAGATAACCCTCTCACGGTACGTGAGTCCAGCAAATATCAAGAAGAATATGTCCACTCTTTCGTCGACAAATGGGATTCACTCATTGACTGGGAAGGTCGTGCGCAAGCTGAAGGAAAGTTCTTTATTGAAAAGCTGCGTGAGCACGGCGCTAAAAAGGTGCTGGACGTAGCGACTGGCACTGGCTTTCATTCCGTGCAGCTCTTAAAGGCAGGCTTTGAAGTGACTAGCGTAGATGGTAACCCCACGATGCTAGCCAAGGCGTTTGAAAACGCCCGTAAACATGGGCAAATGCTGCGTACCATCCAAGCCGACTGGCGCGAACTCAACCGAGACGTGCATGATCTCTATGATGCCGTCATTTGTTTGGGGAATTCCTTTACCCATCTGCATAAGGAAAATGATCGACGTAAAGCTTTAGCCGAATACTACGCAACCTTACGCCACGACGGCATACTAATTCTTGACCAACGCAACTACGATGCCATTCTCGACCATAAGATTGAACCTAGCCATGACTTCTACTATTGCGGAGATGAAGTACGAGCTGCCCCCGAGCATGTGGATGAAACCTTGGCACGCTTTAAATATGAATTTTCTGACGGTGCTACCTACCACCTTAATATGTTTCCACTGCGCAAGGCTTATACAGAACGACTGATGAAGGAGGTGGGTTTTCAGCGGGTAACAACCTTCGGTGATTTCCAGGAGACCTACCGCAAATCAGAGCCTGATTTTTTTATTCATGTTGCGGAAAAAGCCTACATTGGGGAAACCGAACTATGAGCGCACGCTATTCGACCGCAGTTAAAACCGCTCAGGAATACTATAACAGCAATGATGCTGATAATTTTTACTTCCACGTTTGGGGTGGCGAAGATATCCATATTGGAATCTATCAAAACCCAGAAGAAGATATTGCAACCGCTTCTGAACGCACAGTGGCCACCATGTCATCCCAATGCCAAACTAAACTTGACGCTCACACTCAGGTACTTGATCTAGGTGCGGGTTATGGTGGTGCAGCGCGCTGGCTGGCCGGGAAATTCGATTCCCATGTAACCTGCCTGAACCTCAGCGAATCACAGAACATTCGCAATCGAACGATGTCAATCGATCAAGGCATCGCTGACCATATCAATGTTATCGATGGCAGTTTCGAGGAAATTCCAGCTATAGATCAACATTTCGATCTAGCTTGGTCCCAAGACTCCATTCTTCATTCGGGTCAACGCAAGCGGGTGTTGGAAGAAATCAACCGGGTACTAAAGCCGGGCGGAGAGTTTATCTTCACTGACCCCATGCAGGTCGATAATTGCCCAACAGACGTTCTTCAACCTGTGTTGGAACGCATCCATTTGGACAGTTTGGGTTCATTTGCCTATTACCGGCAGCAAGCCCATAACTTGGGTTGGGAGGAAATTAGTATCGACGACCTTACTCCGCAACTGGTTTCCCATTACACTCGGGTTCGACAAGAGCTAACAAAGCGACGCGAGTCACTGGCCGGTAAGGTATCTGAAGGATATATAGACCGCATGATTCAAGGCCTGGGTCACTGGATTGATGCTGGGAATAATGGCTACCTATCCTGGGGCATTATGCACTTCAGAAAGCCCGCATAAAGACTAATCATTGCATAAGATCCGCATGCTCAACGAGGCCAGCAACAAGCACTCTCTCATCACAACGCACTCGAAGAGAAACACTATTAATCAAGCAGGTACTTTATAGTGAAAAAGTATTTGCAGATGCCCCTAAACCGCGCATAGGCCTATGCCCCGACTAATGCTCCATCACTATAGCTCTTTCTGCTCTCACCTCTTAATTCCCCTGTTGGCTACCTCTCCTGTATCGAGTTACTAAAATGGACAATAAGAATTCACCCCCTATTAACTGGAGCTACAAAAACAACAAGGGCAATATCGTCCTCGATTTTAATCCGGTAGTCTTCTTATCTGCCTCCGTGCTCATCGCGCTTTTTGTGGTGCTGAGTTTAGTTTATCTCGACGAATTCTCACGTTCGATCAATGGACTACAAACATGGATCGCCAACCAAACAGGTTGGTTTTTTGTGCTGATGGTCAATATAGTTCTAGGATACCTGTTGTTTCTAATGATCGGGCCTTTTGGCAACATTCGACTCGGACGAGCAGATGAACGCCCAGAATTCTCTCACACCGCGTGGTTTGCCATGCTGTTCTCTGCAGGAATGGGGATCGGCTTAATGTTCTACAGTGTTGCAGAACCACTGAGCCACTTAGCCAAACCGCCCCATGGCGTGGAACCTGGCAGCACAGCCGCCTACCAAGATGCTATCAAAACAACCTTCCTTCACTGGGGGCTACACGCTTGGGGACTCTATGCCCTAACCGGGTTGGGGCTGGCTTATTTTGCCTTTAACCACGACCAGCCATTAAGTTTTCGTGCCATTTTTCAGCCACTGCTGGGTAATCGTATTCATGGTTTTTGGGGACATACCATAGACGTGCTAGCAACCGTTGCGACACTCTTTGGCGTAGCAACCTCACTAGGGCTGGGTGTGTCACAAATTAACACTGGGCTTAACCACCTATTTGGAATCTCCGTTGGCTCCGGCACGCAGATTCTACTGATTACTGGCATCACTTTAATTGCTACATTATCAGTCGTCTTGGGATTAGATAAAGGCATCAAACGGCTGTCTGAATTCAATATGACTCTCGCGATTCTCTTGTTATTTTTTGTATTACTGATAGGACCCACGTTATTTATTCTCAACGGTTTCGTTGAAGACTTAGGCCTTTACCTCGGGGATTTTTTCGCCCTAGCGTTCTGGAACGAAACTTACTCACAAGGAAGCTGGCAAAATGACTGGACGGTCTTTTACTGGGGCTGGTGGTCTGCCTGGGCGCCCTTTGTTGGAATGTTCATTGCACGTATTTCACGCGGACGCAGCATTCGAGAATTCATCGCAGGCGTACTACTGGTTGCCACCGGCTTAACCTTTGTTTGGTTGTCAGTATTTGGCAATTCAGCCTTATACATTGAACTTGCAGGCCCAGGCGGACTTGTAGACGCTGTGCAGGAAGACCTGACTCGATCATTGTTTGTGTTTTTTGAGAAACTGCCGATGGCTACGGGGCTAGATATCCCTCCAAACATTCTGCTGGGTATTGGCACATTAGCCATCATCGTCATTATTACTTTCTTTGTAACCTCATCAGATTCTGGCTCCCTGGTCATCGACATTATCACCGCCGGCGGTCACCCCAACCCACCCATTGCCCAGCGTATTTATTGGGCGACCACCGAAGGTGTTGTTGCTGCAATATTGCTTGCCGGTGGCGGGCTGGCTGCACTGCAAACCGCCGCAATCGCGGCAGGACTACCCTTTGCAGTACTGATATTACTGATGATTTATAGCCTACATCGTGCGCTCACAGAGGAATTATCAAAAAAAACAACGTGAAACTAACCTTTCACGAGACTTAAAACCGCATGAAAAATTGCCGATTACACCTCACAATCAGGTTTATGCCCTAAGCTCAAATCCTGAGTATTTGCCCCCCAGCACTGAGAAGCCATGAGCCAATTTGAAATGGATCATCAGCCCACGTTGTAAACGGAACCGAGTTGACCGCCTATTTTGAATTGATCAATGCGCATAACCGAGATAGCGTAGTCGGTTATATGTCTATTGATAATTTTTTAAAACATGAAAGAAGTTCGCCAATGGCCATTTATGCCATCTTTTGATATAAGGAAAACTGGGTTGCGCCTTACCTAAAACATACTGGAGGACATCCAATAAAGCTATGGACAGTCAACAAAATCATCGGCAGAGTTTTCGTATTAATGACCGGGTCGCGATACTAGTTCGAAGCCTTGACCACAGTGAGATACACCAGCTGAATTCATCGTTTGAATTGCGTCGGCGTGAATTAGCTCAGGCTCCAGGCTCTGACCCAATTGCTGACTATAAGAAACACAGTGTCAGCCAAATACAAAAGCGCTGCCCTGAGGCTCATAATTATATTAGCTACCTTGAGGAGAAAATTGAAAAACTGGAGCGTAATTCTATAGCCTGTGAGAGCTTACTTCCAATGCAGCCCTCAAGTTTAGTGAACCTAAGTACATCAGGGATTCAGTTTCAATCTGAAATAGAATATCTGCAAGATAGCCTAATAGAAATCGCGATACGCCTTTTCCCTTCCCAAGCTGCGTTACTATTTTTTGCTAAAGTCACCCGTAGCGAAGCAGTTACAGACGCTCAATCACATACATGGGGGATCGGAGCATCCTATACCCATATCCATCAGAAAGACAAAGAGACCTTGGCACATCATATTCATCAGTATCAAATTGATGCACTGAGTTTGCAGATAACTGCTAATGCTTCTTCAACATGAAAATCACGGATACAGCAAAGAATACAACCTCACTTCTAAAAAAGGCTTTACTTCACACTACCCCGCCAATCCCACCTAAAAATAGAACTAGGCCTGCTCAAATTAACCTAGATTTATTGAGTTGACACATGTTAACATTTATCCAATCCAGCATTGGATAAATGTTAACAATCGAGTTCTTGCTGACTAGGCCTCTCATTTGAACGGGCTAGCAATGGCTACTATAGACAACACCCGATAAGGAAATCATGGCGCAAATGTTATTCCATAAATCCCCGTCTTCATTGCTTCAACTCCTGCTTACAGCGCTCAGCAAAATAATACTGGCTTCCTTTCTTCTGAATTCTGTCGCCTTTTCCAGTGAGCAAAATAATACCGTAAATATTTCGACTAACGTGCCATATCTTACTGTAAATCACCATGGAACCATGGTGAAAATACACCGCACACAAGACGTAAATAATAAATTAGCGGATGATTTCACTAAAACATCCCGACCTTGCCCTCCTTTTTGTATTCATCCCATGCAAGCCGCCGAAGGTGTCCAGACTATTGGGGAAATTGAAATATTAAACTTCATGAAAAATGAAATTGAATCTGGCGAGGGGCTTTTAGTCGATGCACGGCTACCAAAATTTTATGAAAGCGAGACCATACCAACCGCCGTCAACATTCCCTTCGTTGTATTCACACACCCCTCCCCAAAGCGGAAACGCATTCTGGAGTTACTCGGTGCAATACAAAAAGAATCGGGCACTTACGACTTCTCAGGGGCTATCAAGTTATGCTTATTTTGCAACGGCCCCTGGTGTGATTCATCACCCAGAGCGATTCAGGGATTAGTTGATGTTGGCTACCCACCTGAGAAACTCGCCTACTACCGAGGAGGAATGCAGCTCTGGAAGCTATTCGGGTTAACTACCGTCTTGTCAAAAAGTTACTCGGTTGAACGAGAGTAGTTTTCTTCCATTTTAAATACAATAGAAAATTCATAAATATAGCTTTTTAATTATATGTGAGGCAACAGGGAATGTTTACGTTAAAAAATATCTTTTGGGTAACTTTGGTTATATTAAACCTGACCTTTATTACAGTGGTTTCCTATACTCGACTTAAACCCACGCCCGAAGTCAATTCACGCAACGTGGAGGGCATGCCGATCAATAGCAGATATTACGATTCAACGGACAGACGTTATGCTTCACCTGCCCCTAGCGATCAGTTAAAACCAAAAGAAACTGATCATTCTTCAGAAAAATCGATGAGGTTTATCTCTGGAACCAATGAGGCCTCAAAAAATACGGGGATGGCGACAACTCCCGCCACTAAAGCAAATATCCCTAAAAAGACTCAACTAAACCGAGGTTCCAACCCTATATCCCCTAATACAATCGAGATCACTGCTGCCGCCAAAACTAAGATATTAAAGACTCAAGATGGAAAATCTCTCAGCAGTACTCACCTTAAGAATCGCCGCAAACTTGAAGAAAAATATAAAGTAGATACCTATTACGATGGCAATTTAGTACGAACCGAAGAAAGCGACATCGATGGAAATATACAAGTCACGGTCAAAGAAGCCATGGACACCCATGGCTTGGGTAAATTACCTGATGATGATGCCCTTTATATGGAAGCCTTGAACCAATTAGGTATTCAAGGCCAAGAATCAGAGCTTTCTAAGGGAGATATCGCAACCGCCGTCTCTAAGCCCATCTCAGAATTCAGCGATAACAGTGCCGTCGATTATTTCAATAAAGTGGATGTCAGTGGGCAACATCGCAGACAACAGCCGAGAAACCATCTCACTTTAGCTAAACAGATTGAAAATACCGTATCAGGCATTGATACCTCTAACCCTAAGCGTGGGGATAAAACTGACGACCTATTTTTCCGATCCCTAGAAACCGAATCAAAGGTTCGCACCAATGAGATGCGGACAATTCAAGTCGCCCATGGTGACACCTTGTGGGATATTGCAGAACGTGCCTATGGAAACGGATTCGAATACGAGAAGATTTTTGAGGCAAACCCGCAACTATCCGACCCAGATAGAATCAATGTCGGTGATACTCTCCGAGTTCCTATCTGATCAGGCTCCAAAACAATTTTTAGAAGGGATGCCGAATAGGCTAAGGCTCATTCACAATCAACCCGATCCAGCAGGCCAAGATGAAAACGGAAAAGGACGCTCTTCAGAATTAAACGTCACAAACTGAGCAATTTGGTACATATAAAGGCTCACAGATTGCCCAAATGACTTTAGCATCGGATTCAGCTCTCCTTTAAAAAGCACCGAAACAAATTGCAATACCGCGATCCCCACCAGTAGCCATTTTCCAAACCCCCATAAAATGGCAAATAATAAAATATACAATCCGCGCCACCAGATAGTACAACACAGTTTACTCTTAGTATTTTCGTACATAGTGAATTTAATTGGGAAGTTCCTCTATAGATAATGGAGGCAAAAACAGCGAAATCAAGCGACCCCAAACGGAAACGTTAATACCTCGTCAATACATGACGCCCCAACCAGTCTCATCAGGACACGATCCAATCCCAAGGCAACTCCAGCACAATCGGGCAACCCTGCATGCAGCGCACTTAACAAGCGTTCATCCATAGGCATTAGAGGCAAGCCTTCCTCCTCTCGGATTTTCAATTCCACTTCAAACCGCCGTCTTTGCTCTGGCTCGTCAGAGAGTTCGTGAAAGCCATTCGCTAACTCAAGCCCCCCCCAGAAAACCTCGAATCGTGCACTCGTCGTACCCTCTATGTCCAGTCTTGCAAGTGCTGCTTGGCTAGCAGGGTAACTATGAACAATAGTGAGTCTATCGGACGAAAAAGAAGGCGCTAGGCAAAGCGTAAAAAGCAAATCCAGCCACCCGTTGAGTGATAGCTGGCACCCGGGATGAACCTCTTTCTTTAACGCTACATCCTCTAACATGCCAAGATCGACATCCAGTGGATCAATCCCCAGGTTTTCTTTGAATAGCGTTTGGTAGGTCACTTTTTTTGCAGATAATAACGACAATTCTGTACCCAGAAGCATGCCTATTAATTCGGCAACCTCATCCGCAAGCCGATGATGATCAAAATCATGTCGATACCATTCCAGCAAGGTAAACTCAGGGTTATGAAAACGCCCAACCTCTCCCTGCCTAAATACTCTACAAATTTGAAAAATATCCCCACTTCCCGCAGCCAATAGTCGCTTCATAGGAAACTCAGGCGAGGTATGCAGATATCGTGATTCGCGGTTGATTCTTATCTGGGCGCTATGAATTGCAGGATCAGTTGCTGCAGCAGAGGACAAGGCAGGTGTCTCAACCTCCAACACATTCCGTCGATTAAAAAAGCGACGGATATCTTGCAACATCCGGGCACGTTTTATAAGTACGTCTTGGGTAGCCCCAGGGTGCCAGCGGTCAGATACAGCACGCAACGACTATTCCTTAACGCGTGAAAGATATTCCCCGGTGCGTGTATCGATCTTAACAATTTCACCCTCCCCCACAAATAGGGGAACCTTGATCGTCGCTCCTGTTTCCACCGTTGCAGGTTTGGTTGCACCAGTCGCTGTATCACCTCGAATACCCGGCTCACACTCTGTGATTTTTAATTCAACATGGTTGGGTGCCATCACCGACAGCGGCTCACCATTCCAAAGCGTCACCTGACAAACATCCTGCTCCTTGAGCCACTTGGCGGCATCAGCAACCGCCGTTTCGCTTGCCGCCAACTGTTCATACGTCTCTGGATCCATAAAATGCCAAAAGTCGCCATCCGTATAGAGGTACTGCATATCAACATCCATTACGTCAGCCGCCTCCACCGACTCACCTGACTTAAACGTCCTTTCCACAACCCGGCCTGTTTTTAAATTCCGTATTTTGACGCGATTAAATGCCTGCCCTTTACCGGGCTTGACGAACTCATTTTCAACGATGTTATATGGATCATTGTCCAGCATTATTTTGAGTCCGCCGCGAAATTCATTAGTGCTGTAACTAGCCATGTCTTAACTCATGTATGATCGGGACGCAGATGATACCGCGAATGATTACAAAGAATACACTCCCTAGCTGGCAGCAAGCGCTGGTTAATGCCATTACTGACCCCATCGAACTCCTCAGCGCTCTCAATCTTGAGTCCAGCCTAGCTGAGCAACTTCAGCCCACCAATCACCCCTTCAAACTCAAGGTCACTCACAGTTACTTGTCACGGATGCGCAAGAAAGATCCTCACGATCCACTACTTTTACAAGTTTTGCCACTGCGCACAGAAACACAACCACAGCCAGTAGGTTATTCGGCCGACCCTGTAGGGGATAGCCTCGCCTCGCCTATCCCCGGTTTAATCCATAAGTACCATGGTCGCGTACTCATTATCACGACCGGGGCATGCCCTATTCATTGCCGATTTTGTTTTCGTAGGCACTTCCCCTATCACAATGCAAAATCTCCTCTTGGCCCAGCATTAGAATACGTAGCATCGAATACCAGCATCGATGAAGTGATATTAAGTGGTGGGGATCCATTAATGCTCTCTGATAAAAAGCTCGCCGAAATAACCCACAATATTGCCGCTATCCCTCACGTTAAACGACTGCGTATCCACACGCGTACCTCAATCGTTCTGCCCGAACGTATTACCAATACGTTTATTCAAGGTATAACCCAAACCCGCCTAGAGATCCTTATCGTTGTGCATTGCAATCATCCCCAAGAACTCAGCAAAGAGGTCATTGATCGACACACTTTGTTATCGGATGCCGGCACCCGGCTATTCAATCAAACGGTTCTTCTAAAAGGTGTTAACGATCACCTGGACATACTAGAAGCACTTTGTAGAAAGCTCTTTTCAATCCACATCCAACCCTACTACCTGCACCTCTTAGACCAAGTATCAGGGGCGGCACATTTTGAAGTCGAACATCAAACGGCCGTGGATCTTTATGCAAAGCTAGGTTCACGGCTACCTGGCTATATGCTCCCCCGGTTGGTACGTGAAGATTCAGGCCAAGCCTCTAAAACCATCATCTCAACAAACTGAGACGCCGGTTGGCTTTTATTCATTAATCGCACGCTTGGAGCAACCAAACCCTCCGGTCTGTGAATTACTTATTAGGTGATTCTGAACGACTGGTCTATCCTCAAACCTTTATAGACAGGACGTCCATACGCAACATACCTCCATGAACCTGCATCTCCCGCAATTGAATGCCAACGAAGATGACATCGCGCGCTCTCCACACACATTACGTACTATAAAACGCTGGGAAACTGAGTTGCCATTGGTCAATATGGGTGAGACCACACGAATATTTTATATGACACTGCGGCTGCTCAACCGCCAGGCCATCGCCATAAAAGTACGCTTCGACATCATGGAGCAGATTCGTCCAACCGCACGCATCGTGCTAAAACACTTAAAAAAGCACCTGTCGAGCCTCTCCTACCCACTTGCAGGCAAGATCAAACAAATAGCAAAACTCGAGCATGCCTTGCTACTCGAACTCTCTGTTGGGTACAAACATCTTATCCACGAGGTGGTGAATCACAACCGAAAACTCGACAATAGAAGTCTTGTCATAGCGATCCACCGTGCGATGCACTATTTGGAAGAGGCCATGGCTTGCAACGCAACCATTTACTCAATCAATATACCCGGAACTTGGCACGATTTGCATCGATTACAGGGTTACGCTGAAGCCAGTCGCTTGGCGAATATCGAGGTAGAAGACGATAGCTACCAAACCATTGACCACTCAACCATCACCGATGTTTATAAACAAGCCTGCTTACTCTCGCTCAGCCACCCCTTCAGACTGAGGTCAGGAGAGGCCGAAAAGCTTCGTGCTTATTTCGAAACCGCCTGTCACCTGTGCGACTTAACCAAAACCCTGACACCCGATGCCAATAACGGCCTAGTGCATGTCATCAGCCTTAAATCCTCCGAGCCTCCGGCCTTTATTCCGCTAGCAGACATCACTACTTTCTCCAATCTACGTGGCTTTGACCTTTCCCGCTTAATCAGCACGCTGAGTGATATATCCCAAGAAACTCAGGAAGAAGAATATACTTCTGGATTCAGCAAGATTCATCTCGATGCACGACTCATTAAACGCCTTATCACCAGTTGGACCGAGCAAGAAAAACGGCGCTTCAATCGTGTCTCCACACACCGTCGCGTTGTCACTGCCATTGGTCTAAAAAACATCATCCATGCCATTAACTCAGACTTGAACCCAGAATTCACCAACGATGATTTTACTGATGCCAAGCACCAACAGAGTCATGAAGATCTCCCATATTTTGACGGCTTTACTGCGCAACTGGATGCCTCCTCAAGCCGAGAAAATGCCAACCTGATTGATCCTACCTATCATGGGGATATCGTTCACGGCAGCAACACCACTTACACCCTTAACACCATCAATGAAATACCCGAATCATGGCAGGAATGGGAGGTTATCAATACTGGAGCAGGAGGCTACGGTCTTCTGTGGGGTAATGAGGCACCTAGTCTAGCCCAGGTTGGAGAGCTAATTGCTCTAAGAGAGCGCGAATACAAAATTCACCACTGGCGAATTGGCGTTATTCGTTGGTTACGTAATTCAACTCAAAAAGGTCTTGAAATCGGCCTCCAATTAATTGCCCCACGTTCCGTTGTCGTGTCGATTGAAACCATTCAAAATCGTAGCTATTCCGAAGAAATGCCTTACGAAGCACTGCTACTCCCCGGATTAAAGACCATAAAACAACCGCCCAGCCTGCTGGCTCCCAACCAAGTATTCACCGTGGGGGATATACTGGAAGTCTCCATTCTGAGCAAAAAACTCGATATCGAACTGAAAAGAATTGGTGAAAACCCCAGTTTCTACGCCCAATTTTTCTACCGATCCAGTGAAGTCCTACAAACAGTGAGTCCCAAAGAAGATTTCGATAATCTCTGGAACCGCCTTTGATTTAAGCTAAATATTCTTTACCGCAACCCTTGGGGATGTGGTAAATTCCTTACCTAAATACATTGATTTACCGTAAAAAAGTAGATTTTGAGCCATTTTTCAATTAGATTTGACTCATTACCTGCCACTTGCCTTTCTGATAAACAATGGACTTGTCTCCCCTCTGTCCTCAGCGACAACCATCACGGAAGAAGAAAACTGCGCTTTACACAAACGTGAAATCATATGGCTACGCTGCACCGATAACTCCCTCAGCACCTAGCACTTAAAAAAACGCATGGCCAACGTACTTAAAATCCTGATTATCGACAACAATCCAAACGATGGTGAGACCATCATAAACACTATAAAGTCTGCTGGTTACGCGGTACGCAGCCAACATATTAATAGTCTAAAGGCTCTAGAGACAGCCTTAGCTGCCGATGAACACGTTGACATTGTGCTCAATAATCTCGACCACAAAACCCTATCGTTGATGCAGATTGTCGAGGTTTCCAATAAGCTAGATCATCCCCCTGAAATTATTGCCATTAGCAAAAGCCCCCGTCACGCCGCAGAAAAGAGCCTAGCGCTGGGTGCAACAGATCAAGTTGCTTTCGATAAACCCGAGCATCTAAAGCAAGTCATAAAACGCACCGTCTTAGCACAGAAAAAAGCCACTGAACTTGCCAAAATCAAGTCTGTTTATGGCGAGCTTCAAGAGCGCTGCTCGGCAGTATTGAGCAAATTTGAACAACCCATCGCCTACCTTCACGATGGAATCCACGTCTACGCAAACCCCGCTTACCTTAATCTATTTTCCCGAACTTCTTTCAAAGAACTGGAAGGCATTCCCATTATGGATCTGCTACAGGAGACCGATCAATCAGCATTCAAAACCTTTTTACGGGAACACATTCAAGAGCAAAATGACCAAAAAACCCTCGAAATCACACTCATCGTGCACGATAAGCCAATGACTGTCTCCATTGAGTGCAATAACGTATTTTATGACGGTGAATCTTGTCAGCAAATAGTCATCCAATCGGAGTCCGATGCCTCTTTAATCGCTGAACAACTCAACTACCTTTCAATTTATGATGTTTCTAGCGGCCTCTACACCCACAATCATCTCATCGAACAGTTAGAAAAAGTGGCAGCGGCACAAACAACTCCCGATATTCCACCGCAAACGCTAATGCTCCTTTCGCTGGACAATTACAACGCACTCGCCTCGTCCCTAGGCATGGCCGAAACAGACCTGCTTTATGCACAAATTGGAACAAACTTAAAAAACGAACTTAGCCTAGACGACCTTCTCTGCCGTTACGATTCCGCCACTTTTGGGCTACTGACACGCAATATACAACGAAATGAACTAGACGCATTAATTCAACGCCTACTGAGCAGCGTCAACGACGAACTGTTTGAAATCAACGGTAAATCTGTTCCTGCCCATTTAAGTGCAGGCATCACCGTCCTAAGCGGCCACGCTACCGTCGCATACAGTATGATTTCACAAGCCTTCAAGGCTCTGCAATCAGCTAATCGCAACGGCGAAGAATTTAGAGTATCCAACACCAACTCCCATGGAAAATCACAACAAGTGATCGACAACGAGTGGGTCGAAAAATTGCGGGCCTCACTAAAGAAAGATCTATTTCGTCTCTTCTACCAACCCATTATTAGGGTTCCAAGCGACCATCGAGAGCGTTATACCGTATCCATCCGTATTCTCAATGAGGAAGCCGCCAACAAAGAGGACAAATTCATATCTCCCTCAGCCTTTCTGCCTAGCGCCGAACGATCCGGCTACGCCAATGGTATAGACCGCTGGGTTATCATAAACACCTTAGAAACATTGATCCGACAACGACACGACGGACACAGTCCAACCCTATTCATTAAACTCACGGGAGGCACGCTCTATCACGAAGATGATATCTCGTGGATCCGTAAACAAATAGTCGAACACGAAGTTGACCCAAGCCACCTAGCCTTTGAAATAAATACCTCCTCACTGACGAACCACTTACAACAAACCCGTCGCTTGATCGAAGATATAAAACCTCTAGGCTGTAGCATCGTCATTGATGATTTTGGGAGCTCTCTCAACCCCTTCCAGGTACTTAAACATGTGGATATCGACTTCCTCAAGCTAGACAAGAGTTTAACCGCAGATATCACCCACAATACCACCCACCAACAGCTCGTTGAACGCATCACCCAAGACGCACATAAACTGGGGAAAGAAGTGATCGCACAAAAAGTTGAAGAAGCCAATCAATTTTTTATTCTAAAAGAGCTTAACGTAGACTACCTACAAGGCTACTTTCTACAACAACCCGGGGAAGCACTCAACTACGACTTTAGCGTTTTAACATAGGGAATAGCTAACCGCTTAACGGGCCAAGAACGCCTGTCCAACCATCTCTCACTGCCCGCGCGAAAAGCTGCGAACCCTCTCCTTTGTACCCTCCACAGGCCAACCAAAGCCCAGTACCCACCAATGTCGCGACCGAGCCCGCCAACAAGGGCCATCGACCATAACGCAAGGCAACAACAATTCTATTGCGAATATTATAATAATGCTTTGAGCCAAAAGAACTCGTGCGTAACCTAGATTGCCTCGTTCTCAAATGATCGATTCCGCTGGCTGGCACAAGCCAGTTACGCCACCCATTGCGAATAAGGCGTAAAGAATATTCTGTGTCATCATAAGCTAGAAAAAAATCCTTTTCAGGCACACCGATTTGACGTACTGCCACGCTTCTTACCATAAAACCCACAAACGAGCCGGTATCAATCTCAGTGAGATTTTGCTCGTAATACGAACGTGCTACAGAAACTTCATGAACCAACACTGGGGAGTAGCTACGCCGGTGAACTAGTGCCAATTCACCGTCTTCATACACCGAAGAACACAAGGCTCCGGCGCGCCCAGGCACTTTCGGTATCGCATTAAGAAGCTCAGCCAATGCATCATTGCGAGGAACGGCATCATCGTCCATCAACCAAATCCAGTCCGGCGAATGCCGCAGCGCAGCCTCTAGCCCAAGCGCAAAGCCACCCGCACCACCACTATTAACCGAGCTGCGAATCACCTCTATCTTTTCAACATTCGACAGTGTCGCGGCAGCAGGAACCTCGCAGGCATTATCAAGAACAATAATCTGATCCAAAGATCGGGACTGCTTTTTCAAAGCAAGAATAACTTTGCGTAACTCAACCGGCCTGTTATAAGTAACAACAACCGCAGCAATTCTAGTGTCTTCAGCAAACGCCATTCAAACCCTTTGATCCCATCAATTCCTCACTATCATAAGCCTATTGCAATAATTCATTCACCTCACGATCCGACAACAGGCTCGCATCTTTCACTTGAATAACCCCTAAACCATCGCAAAATGACTGCTTCATTGTAAAAAGTTGATCATGCCCATACCGATCCCAGTTCCGGTTGGCTGCTTGGTGAAAGCTATCCCCCGCAATGGGCATTAACTCCAATCCACCTTTTGAAGCTGCCGTAAGACGCTCCAGCGCCGGCCTAACATCTGGGCAGGAGAGAGCATCATGAACCACGATTACTCCCCCGTTCGGCATCATCTTTGATACCAGATGGGTGTTTTTTATCGTTGCTGAAAAACTATGGTCTCCATCAATAAAGGCAAAATCGAACTCGTCAAAGGGGGCATCAACCACCTTGATAGAGTCCAGAAACTTAACTGCTTCAATGGCCTCCCACTTGGGTTCGAATTTTAAATAGTCATGCAAAAACATCAGCATATCCTTCTCAGAGAGATAGGCTTTAATAATTTTATGGCGCTTGGAGTGCGAGGCACAGAACTTTCTCACATGGTCATCTACGTTGTCGAATATTCTGTGTCGAACGCCGGGGTCAAGCGATACCACTGGCGTATCAGCGCTGCTGCAATCAAGAATCCATTTCGTAGAAAAACCTAGGAATGAGCCGATTTCCAGTATTTTCTTGGGTTTCAAATCAGCAATCAAATCACGAATATAAAGCGCATCTAATAATTTAATAGCACCATCAACAGCATTATTTATTAGCGCTTTTGAATCATTACTGTCTCCATACGTATCAACCAAGCTATTCAAATAATCTGATTGGGACGCATGATACTGATCTATTCCGGTCAATAGCATCTTTTTTCTATCCTGAGTTAATATATTATTGTTCTATATTAAACTAGGAGCATCCTATTTGGCGAATAGACTCCCGGCAATAGAGAATATCCAGCCCCGCTATTTACTAAAGGGAAATACTTAAGAGTGCTCTTATTATAATAGACGATTGACTTTCGGGCTTACTTTTAAGGCATATATTGAACTATTATGTAGAACACCCATCTAATCAACATTCGCAACTAGGCCTCAACAATACATGCCCACCTCCTCTCCATTTGGTGCATAATAGCCTCAAATTTAAAGAAACGTTTCTTACCCTCCCAACCTCCGTTCCTATGTCTCTACTGAAAAACGCAATCTATCTATCATGGAATGATGTTAAGGCTCGCTATCGCAAAAGCGTACTCGGCCCTATGTGGCAAACGCTGGGCAACCTAATCGCAGTAATTGGATTCAGTGTTGTCTGGTCTTCCCTACTCGAGCAAGACCTGCAAACCTTTGTGCCTTCACTCGCCATCGGGTTTATTGTCTGGCAACTTGTCGCTGGTGCCATTACCGAAAGCACCAATACCTTTTCAAACGAAAGTCAAATCATACGTAACGTAGCGATGCCACTGTGGTTTTTTGTCGTACGCACCATCGGACGCCAGGTTATCAATTTTTTACATAACATTATCCTCATCATTGGCGTTGTACTTTACTATAAAATATCCGTCACTCAGGCAGATGTATGGGTATCCTTCCTGGGCGTACTCCTCACCATCGCAAACCTAACCTGGATAACATTTGTACTCGGAGTTTTGGGCGCACGCTTCAAAGATATCGAATACGCCATTAACTCCGTCATTCCCATACTATTTTTTCTCAGCCCAGTCCTCTTTCGCCCCGACCGTCTGACCATAAAAATGGAAATTATCTGGATGAACCCATTGTCGCATTTCATTGAAGCGATACGCGCACCTATTCTTGGCGATGAAGTCACCACTAATACCTATTTAGTTTTAATCAGCATGCTGGCATTGGGTGGTATTCTGTCCCTATGGCTTTACCGCACGCGCGCCCGACGCGTAGCGTTTTGGGTATAACCCATGGCACAAGTCATATTTAACAACGTCACCCTTCGTTATCCGATCCTTAACAGCCACGGGATGTCTCTACGTAACCAGTTACTACGCATCAGCACCGGTGGCTTAATTGAACAAGAGGCCGGAAAATCGGTGACGGTTACCGCATTAAAAGATGTCAGCTTTTCCTTAAAAACAGGCGATGCCGTCGGGCTTGTTGGTCACAATGGCGCAGGGAAAAGCACATTGCTGCGCACCATTGCGGGCATTTATCACCCAGAACAGGGAAAGATCACCTGCAAAGGCAAGGTCGCAACGGTGCTCGAAATTGGCGCTGGCCTGGAACCTGAACTCACTGGATATGAGAACATCATTAACTTAGGCATGATGATGGGACTGTCCATATCTGAGTGTAAAAACATCACACCAGAAATCGAAGAGTTTACAGGGCTTGGAGACTTCCTCAGCCTCCCCGTTCGAACCTACTCCTCAGGTATGACCATGCGATTAATGTTTGCAGTCGCCACCTCGGTTACACCAGAAATATTATTAATCGACGAAATGTTTTCAACCGGCGACGCTGAATTTCAAGAAAAAAGCCAAGAAAGAATAAAAAACCTTATCGCCAACTCCAAAATATTTGTTTTTGCATCGCACAGCCCCAAACTCATAATGAAATATTGCAACCGTATTTTTCAACTTAAACATGGATCTCTGACAGAACTCGATATTAATGACTATTCTGAACAGTTTTCACAAAAATAATAAACCGATATGACTCACCCTCTCCAACAACTTGTTTTCCCCAATTTGGCATTCGGCGCACCTGAAGAAATGTACGTGCGAGCAGTCAACAGGCAATGCATTCCTCAGCTCAATCAAAAAACATTACGGTTTATGGAGTCAGGTGTTGCATCCTTTGATACATACTTCAATGCACTGACTGTTCACACATGGAAGCAACACTGCACTATCGATACCCTATCCTTAATACTTTCAGGCGAAGGGACATTTATTTTACGTTTTGGTTTGCACCGAATGGGGCATGCCAGCCGATGGCTTCACGAGCAAACTATCGAACTTGAATCAAATACACCGCTGACCACAGAACTCAAGTTCTGGGAAGAACTGGAAGCCGGACTTCTCTATTTCTCACTCACGGCACTCACTGACGGGACGCTCAATTCAGGAGGCTTCTATACTACAACGCACCCCATCAATCCTGTCAAGCTAGGTATAGTAATCACTCATTTCAACCGTAAGCCCTATGTGTTACCCGCAATAAAACGCATACAAGAAGAGCTACTGGCTAATTCTGACTACGAGAAAAAAATCACCCTAGTTGTCGTTGATAACTCTAAAAATATAACAAAGGAAGAAACTCCAGGAGCCACCGTAATCCCCAATAAAAACCTAGGTGGAAGTGGAGGATTCATGCGGGGATTACTCCACCTAAAAGACCATGCATTCACGCACTGCTTATTTATGGATGACGATGCCTCCTGCGAAGTTGAGTCTATCCGTCGTACTTTTGCATTATTTCAATTTTCGAAGACACCCAAAATGGCTCTAGCGGGGAGTCTTTTGCGCGAGGTAGAACCTTTCAGGTTATTTGAAAAAGGCGCCCAATTTGATGGTTTATGCCGCCCAATAAACTCTGGCCTCGACATGCGCTTTGAAGGAGATCTAGTTATGGCTGAAATCAATGATAAAGTCCCTGATTATGGGGGATGGTGGTTTTTCTCATTTAGAATATCCGACATCAACTTTTATTCATTTCCCTTTTTTATACGAGGTGATGATAGTCTCTTTAGCCTAACCAATCAGTTTTCTATTCTAACGATGAATGGGATAACAAGTTGGGGGGATGATTTTGCGCTAAAAAGTACACCTCTAACAACCTATCTTGACGCTAGATACCACCTGCTTCATTCCATGACGCATTTGCATCAAAATAAGATTTTTTGCATTAAACTCTTATTAATATTTTCCTTTACACGGTTATTTTCATACAACTACGCTTCATCTAAGGCTATTAATAAAGCGATCGAGCATGTACTGGAAGGCCCAGACTTCTGGATTAAAAACATGGATCTTTCCAATATACGGAAAGAAATTAACGCACTGGAACCAAGCGAGAAACTTCACCCTGTTAATCGACCTGAATACAACGTTGAATATGCAGGCACTCAACCAGAGAGGCTCCGTACATTAGCTCGGTGGCTAACCCTAAATGGTTTTTTATTACCCTCATTTTTGCTTAAAGACAAAACTCTTTTCCAACACAAAGGGTTTCGTGGATTATTTAGGGAAGTCTATCGCTATAAACAAGTACTGTACGAATACGAGCCACAGGGAATTGGTTATATCGCCACTCATGATAAAAAAGAATTTTTCACTACATTGTTTTCCCTGTTAAAGGTTCTTGCCAAATTAGCATCACGATTTACGCAACTACGCGCTGATTATACAAATGAAATGCCAGAGATGATGAACGAGAACTTTTGGCGGCAAGTCTATTCTAAAGGGGTTGATTCAAATAGACCTGCCAAAACCAACGAAGGAAAACAATCATGAGTATTGCAATCGTCGGGGCAGGATTTTCAGGTGCAGTCATCGCCCGTCAGCTCGCTGCATGTGGATACAAAATCGATGTATTCGAGTCACGTTCCCATGTCGCTGGAAACTGTCACACTGAACGCGATAAAGAGACCACAGTCATGGTGCATGTCTATGGCCCACATATTTTTCACACTAACAATGAAAAAGTCTGGAGCTACATCCAACAATTTGACGAGTTTATGCCCTACATTAACCGGGTAAAAGCGATAACCCAAGGCCAGGTCTATTCATTGCCGATTAACCTCCTAACGATCAATCAGTTTTTTGGCAAGACATTCTCACCCAAAGAAGCCAAGGCGTATATCGAGTCTATCGGTGATAAATCCATCACCGACCCTAAAACATTTGAGGAACAAGCACTTCGCTTTGTCGGTAAAGATTTATACGAGGCTTTTTTTAAAGGCTACACCATGAAACAGTGGGGACTTCATCCCTCGGAGCTCCCAGCCAGCATTCTCAAAAGGTTACCAGTTCGCTTTAACTACGACGACAACTATTACGCCAGCCAATTTCAGGGCATTCCAAAGCATGGCTATACGTATATTGTAGAAAAGATGCTCAACCACCCCAACATTACTTTGCATCTAAACTCAAAATTTAAGCGTCAAGACGCTTCTGACTACCAACACACCTTCTATAGTGGCCCTATAGATGCCTGGTTCGAAAATTCAGAAGGACGACTAGGGTATAGAACACTGGATTTCGTCTCACAACGCGATACCGGCGATTACCAGGGCAATGCCGTCATTAACTACGGAGAAATCGATACCCCCTGGACACGTATTTCAGAACACAAACACTTTACGCCCTGGGAGACCCACGATAAAACGATAGTATTTAAAGAATACAGCCGCGTCTGCGACGAGGCAGATATTCCCTACTACCCTATCCGCCTTGTAAAAGAGAAATCCCTTCTAGATAAGTACACCCAAAAAGCCATACAGGAAAACAATCTCACATTTATTGGCCGACTAGGAACTTACCGTTATCTTGATATGCATGTAACCATTGCCGAAGCACTTGATATATCTGAACAGTTTATTGCATGCCAAAACAAACAAGAAGCCATGCCTTCATTTATTACCGAGCGACCTTAAAATTGTCGAGAACTATTTCTATAGCATATACTCCACAAGCGTCTATAAGACTCTGCTGAGTTACCTATTTGCGACAGCCCAACTAAAACCTATGTTATGGATATTGCCATGGATCGACAATCATCTAAACCGTATATCCGCCCCTCTATAGACCTTATTTACTCTCTGGCTGCAGCCACTCTTGGCCTCCTAGCCGTTGCTGTTTCGTTCATTATAGACCCTCGTTTTTTTTACATCGACGATAAACAGACATTTTTCATTCCCTATATGACAGATATTGCAGCTCAACTACGTCAAGGTGAACTGCCATTTTTGTCGCTGTCCACCGTATTTGGTGGCAATTATTCCATCGATTGGCAACATGGGTTACTTAACCCTATTAGCTTATTAAGCTACCTGCTCGTATATTCAACCCACGATATGCAGCTCGCTGGTGCCTACCTTGCTGCAATGTATGCACCAATCCTAAGCATTGGTACCTATCTTTTGGCAAGAAGCTATTCAATTACCCCAAAACCAGCCCTACTCTTTACATTAACCATCGCTACCAATAACTTTCTTCTCTATTGGGCCGGATCTTCCTGGCATAACCACCTGTCAGGCTTAACCTGGTTCATCTGGTCGTGGTTTTTCATCCAGCAATGTGGAAAACGAACAATCTACGCTCCCTTCGGCTTGCTGATCAGCACCTATCTCTTGCTAACAAGTGGTTTCGTCCAGGCAGCATTCGCAACGTGCATTCTAATGGGTGTTTTTTTGGTTCAAGCGCTTCGCGATCATAACGTTGCGAGGCTACTCGATATCTTTTTTGGAGGAGGCATAGCACTTCTACTTGCGTTACCCTCATTACTCCCAGCCTTCTTTACGTTTTCATACACTGTTAGAGAAAGTAGCATATCAAACAACGGTTTCTTAACGCCTTCAATTGGCGATTATTTACTTGGCGGAGTAGCAACCTACCTGCCTAAAATTTCATATTTTAATGAAAGAAACTGGCAGATCCCCATCTTTTATCTAACCTGGCTGTTCCCAGCATTATTATTTTTCATCAACCCTACAAGAGCCCAATACTTACTAAAAAGGCTGACACCAATTCTGTTCTTACTCATTATCTTTTTGCTCCTAGGGACTGGGCCAGAAAACCTGGGACCAGTACGCTGGCCATTTCGATTTATTCCTTTCATACATATCACCGCAGGCATTATTCTCTTTTCCTTATTATTCGAATCTGGTCCACTAGAGATAACCCAGAGAAGGAAAATATACGCGCAAAGTCTAATAGCATTCACCATCATTGCCTCAACTCTCGAAAAACCCTCTGCAAACGGCAACTTCATTACTGGCGCTCTCACCATGGCACTCATATCAATATCGATAGACCGATACCAACAACGAAACAAAAACTCCTTCCTCAGTATACTTTTCTTAGGCACTATTTTAATTTTCCTCGCCACTCACCTGTGGAAGCCCATCAACCCTGACTTATCTGACTGGGGAGGAGCGACTCATCGTAGTCCAACAATCACTACATTGGATTTTCATGGCTACTCACTTTCTTTAGGCCCTCTTCTTCCTCACTCAATGAGTACAGAAGGGCCAGAATTACCCGTTGCAGCCACTGGAATTCTAAAGGGAACCTACACATTTAACGGCTATACACCTTTTGGGCATAAGGCGCTGCAGCAGGAATTATGTATTCTCGAACGAACTCAAACCGACTGTCCCGAAGGCATTGTGAAATGGACTGAACCAGACCCTCAAACCAAAACATCCCTCCTTGACCTCTTCAAAATCACCCAAATTACCGCACAATACGGCATGTGGTGGGATGGAATTGCTCCACATCTAGGGACGACTTGGCACTCAGTCAAAAAAGGCAATGAAGTTGAAATATTTGAACGCAATGCCCCCATCACCCTACCCGGCACCCTGTCATGGCATCCTAAAAATATACAATTAGCTGCAGCAGAACCTCTAAGAAACCAACATGAATCACTCACCATCAAGAAAAACCCAGACGGAGGTCGATTGATTTTTGCCCGATTATTCTGGCCTGGATACAAAGCAAACTTTAACGGAGAGCCACTAAACGTTATCGCACATCGCGGATTTTTAGTCGCTATTGACCTTCCGGCCAACACAACCGGTCAACTTAGGATCTGGTTCCGCCCTCCAGGGCTACTACTAGGCTTAGGAGCAGCGGCTGCAGGACTCATGTTGTTTCTTCTATACCTCCCTACCCGCTCTAAAATTCTATGCCGCACCCATAATTTATTAAAAAAATTTACTGGAACCACATAGATAATAGAAAAAACACAAATAACACCTTAGTCTTATTTGCTATTAAACACCCACAAGCGACTTGATATAAAAGTAACCAAAGGAACAACCATGGCAGCCACTACAACAGCCCACTGTTTCGGTAGACTTGTTGCATTCAGTAGCACCATCAGCAACACATTATTAACCACAAATGCAACCAATGTAACCGCAAAAAACTTAGCCAATGCTATTCTCTGATCAATAGCAACATGAAATGTCCAATGAAAATTCCCTAAAAAAGAGACCATAAAAGCACACAAAAAAGCAATAAAATTAGCTACTAGAGGATAAACGCCATAGTAAGCAACCAGCGATAGGGCAATTAAAAGATGCAGGATCGTAGCAGCAATGCCAACGATTGAAAATTTTAATGCTGTAAATACTTCCAATAATATTGAATCACGCAGCGTATCTTTCAATAACTAATCACTCTAGGCGATGCTTATGGCTTTCTACACAGGCAAAACACTGACAACCCTGCCAATCTATTCCACCGCATGATGGGACGCTCGATACGACATAATGTTGATAGAATATAGTTTACAAATGGGTTATGAGTTTTAAGCCCGCTTTTTGGTTCTAAAGTAGATAATCCAAGCAACCTTTCTCCTAGACGTATTCCAGCAGCAATCGGAAATACGGCACCGAAATAATAGGAGCCATAGACTAATTTTAAACCTGCTTCCTGAGTTACTTTATCAAGATACCCTAAAGTATAGCGTCGTCTGTGCTCTAAAAACACATCATGACTACTCCATAAAAATTGAAATGCGGGTACTGTAATCAAAAAATGTGTGCCGGATGGAACCTTAGCAATGTATTCTTGTAATAGCCCAACATCGTCATCAACATGCTCTAAGACATCCATCAGTAAGACTAAATCAACGTCTTCCTCACCACAGGATTTACGATACCGGACAGGTTTCTCCGCAACTAGAACATCCCGATCATCAGGGTAACTAATATCGACACACAGCCCACTTCTAGCATCCGTATGCGTCAGCAAATAATGGGTGAAAAACCCCGAACCTGCACCTACATCCATAATCTTTTGATAATAGACTCCGCGCAGGTAGTACAGCACAGCTGAAGCCTTATTCTTGTAATACCAATGATTATCTATAGTATCGCCAAGAATAGATTCTTCTTTCAAGTCCATTTAATCTGTGACTCCCTTAGGCACGTTGCACCCATTCTTGTAAACCCTATCGATAACATAGACAGGGCGAGCTTTTACTTCAATAAATAATCTTCCCAAATATTCTCCCAAAACGCCCATCGACAAAAGTTGAATACCCCCTAAAAATAATATCGCTGTCATTAAAGACGCATATCCAGGCACATCACTCCCTAACATCAGCACCCGAAGAATAATAAAGCTACCATAGCCAAACGCTAAAATTGCAACAGATGCACCAATATATGCCCATATTCGTAACGGAGCTGTAGAAAATCCTACGACACCATCCAGTGCAAAATTCCATAGCTTCCAATAATTCCACTTGGTTATATCAGCCTGACGTGCTTGACGCTCATAGGGTACGCCAATAGAAGAAAAACCTGCCCAAGAAAATAACCCTTTCATAAAGCGATTACGCTCCGGCAACTGTTTAAGCACCTCAACTACGCTGCGATCCATTAAGCGAAAATCGCCCGCATTCTCTGGCAACTGAACCTCTGACACACGGTTAAAGAAACGGTAAAATAATCCCGCAGTCTGACGCTTTATAACCGTATCACTTGAGCGCGATACCCTTAAGCCATAAACAACATCGTAACCTTCTCGCCATTTAGACATGAACTGAGGAATAAGCTCAGGTGGGTCTTGCAAATCCACGTCCATAGGAATCACAACATCTCCATGAGCAAAGTCAATGCCCGCAGTCAACGCTGCTTCCTTACCAAAGTTACGCGAAAAAGAAATAACGTGTATCAGAGCATCAGATTTTGATAATTCAACTAATTTAGTCAATGTTTGATCTGTACTACCGTCATCAACAAAAATTATTTCGCACCTCAATCCAGCCTCTTGAAGTACAGGCCGAATGACTTGTAAAAAAATAACGGACATGGATTCTTCATTAAATACTGGTACAACAATAGAGGCCAACGGATCAGTCAGCCTAGTCTTCCTCGCTATCAACTCAGCACCTCCGGGGATAGGGAGTACAATTCAGAAATACTCATATTTATTGAAACCCTAAGTAGCAGAAATATATTGGGGCAGTACAGTACCTTAGCAAACATGGGAAAACTCTAGTATTACAGAGAAAAGTCCTAGATCAAATGCAAACGCTTCAGTGCTAATACTTAAGAGACTACATTAATTACTCATCAAAGCAAACTTGTTCAGGGCCACCGCAGGAGTTGTTTTATCAAACGTAACAATATCAGAAATTGTGATATCGGAACTTTGGTTTGGATCAAACCATTCCCTCGAAATCCAAGGCGCTTTTTTAGATGGTGATAAAATGCCGTTAACATCAAGTTATAGCCAATACAAGCATAGAGATTAATACTTTCCGCTTATTTTGGTTACTTCTGCCACCAACTGATATTAAAATATCAACACGAGGAATAAGCAAAACTTCAACAGAAAAAAGCTCTTTACCTGCTTTTTTTGATTTAACGGCTATGATGTGTTGACCATTTTTTGAGTCGATTTGACCCGCTAACTAGTAATGCTTGGACACCACAACGTACTCGTCTATTTGTTTTATTTCACCAATACCGATGAATGGTAATATATCCCTATCTATGGGGCTTAGCCGCTCTGAGTCAATTAGAGATTGGCGAAAATATTGTGTTAGGTTACGGAGATTAATTTTGATATCCTTATTACTTACAAAAAGTAAATGGATAGGGTTTATTCAATTACTCAATCTAGAAAATGGGGTTCCCTCCCATGATACGTTCGATAATGTTTTGCGGTAATTGATACACAGAAACTTAATCATGCGTTTAGTCGCTGGATTGCCGATCTTACGCAGCTTACTGCGGGGAAAATTATTGCAATTGATGGCAAATGCTTGGGAAAAAGGCTGAACTGGGCATCAGGGAAAGCTGCTATCTATGGGGTTAGTGCTTGAGCACAATAAAATCAACTTGTATTAGGCCAGCAAAAAGTAGACGATAAGCCTAAAGATAAAATCGAAGAAAAAACACGCTATTTCATCAGTTCACTGTACACCACCAATCTACAATAGCCAGAAAATACCGTGCGCGTTCACTGGAGTATTGAGAATAACCTCCTAAGTATTGGCCTGCCAACTATAGGCTTGATTATTCTGCCGTCATGTCCACTTATCCAAGCAAAGCATTAAACTCTACTCGGACAAGTGATAAAC